>JAQFXM010003965.1:0-18459 GCA_034693345.1 Entomobrya multifasciata
AAAAATCAGAATGTAGTCACAACTTTGGATGCTGAATTTAAGTCCGACCTTTTCCTACCTCGCAGAGTACCACAATTTAACAAATTTATAGTCAGCGTGCTGGAAATAGGAACGAAGGGGTGAAGTACGGAGCTTAACTTTTGGCCAACTCTTAAAGATATTTGATTTTAAAGATCACTATCATGTCTACTACTAGAGACTTTTATAGTGTACGACGTACACTAACGGGTATCTAAAGCGTGCTGGTCCATTTGCTAAGTATCCAATAACAGAGAAGAAAAAAAACTAACATAAAAAGAGAAAATCAGACAAAATAAGATTAACCAAAAATGTATCATATAAAAATGTCATTAAATATAATAAATATATACA
Source organism: Entomobrya multifasciata (assembly GCA_034693345.1). Taxonomy (NCBI): domain Eukaryota; kingdom Metazoa; phylum Arthropoda; class Collembola; order Entomobryomorpha; family Entomobryidae; genus Entomobrya; species Entomobrya multifasciata. The sequence goes on from JAQFXM010003965.1 coordinate 373, forward strand.
TAATGTAAACAATACAGTGCTACTTATGAGTTTTTAAATTTGTTAAATTTTACGAAATCATTTTAGTCTTTCAGAATGGAGGGTGAAGCAAAAGTTGTCAAATTGAATTCAATGATCACCCACCTCGGACAACATGCTCATGTTCAGTTTTCGTTTAGTTATATTGTTGAAGATTTTTTATCTTTTACGAAAACTTTAGCATTTAATTATTTTTGCTGATGTTGATAAAGGGGCATTGTACGACCATATATACCGACTTTATCACTTCATATTTCCACACACAGCATTACTTTTACAGATGAGTAGAGTAGCCCGATGGATTGATTTCTTTTCTTTAGCTGCATAAAGCTCGAATGGAGGTGGCACTAGAAAATTTTATTGATTAGCTATGGTAACCATCATCACCACTAAATACAAATTTTATTGCGATTTATTTCTGGTGTGATATTTTATTAAAGAATTTTTATCCACAATAGAATGTAACCGAATCGGGGTCACACTTTCTTGATAACTTTCATAAACCTTGAAATCCGTGTTTTTTACAAAATCTCCAGAGCTCAGAGCCAAGGCGGCCAACAACAGCAGCCTATTATGAGTCTTGTAGGAACAGCTCAAGGGCAGTGGAATGGATTGACATTGTAAGTTTAGCTTTTTCCTTCCGTGCATCAAAATTAAAAGAGGCCTAATATTATTTGAATGTTCTTTTTCTTTGCAGATTCTTGGAGTCATAAGCTTGGTCTATGGTGGGTTACTTATCTGGAGAGGAGTAAGCACTCTCAACGATCCCAGACACGCAGAAATTCATATTTTTGTTCACATAATCATTGTAATTACTGCAATTGGATTATTATTTACTGTTGTTGAGATTGGTATTGCTGTTGGTCTTTTAAAGGTGACGAACATGGTAAGTTTAACTCTTCTTATGCTGGTATTTTTTATTGTTTTAAGATTATGATTTACTAATGTAAATTGTTTTCTTCTTCTTTTTTTGGTAGAATACACCTCCGATGCAAGGCCTGCCGAAGGCTAAAGGCGGGTTGTCGACATTTTTCTGGGACTTTGTTTCTGATGATACTAATGACGAGAATGAAGCGAACCAGCCTAGTCATTTGCCATAGTTTCGTACTAGATTTAAACGAATAATGCGTTTGTAGTGATTTTTAAAGTCAACGCCACTTTTGTGTTGGAACCGGAGGTATACTTTTTGTTGACAATGAAAACATTGCAATAATATTAGTAATGACTTGGTTTGCACTTGATGGAATTTTTCTGCAAAACAAAACAATTAGCTTTTAAACAAAATCAATTCTAAAACAATACCATCAGCCAATGTTTTTTATAACTTTATTTACTGGTATTTTATAATAATTATACAAAGTTTATTGAAAAAAGAAATGGCAACATAATAATCATCAAAGAATCATTTACACTTTTTACATTTATCATAAAAGTTAACAAAAAGTTTCATACGTTCATAATATGCACACTTTTTCTAGCTCACTTCAATTCACATAATTGTTTCAACATCATTGAAAGCAACTAATCATAAATCTCATAGAATGGTCGAATTATGACTTCATCGTCGTCATAATCATCACCCTTCTTCAAGCCACTGCTCTTTTTTGCACCAATTGTCGCCTCAGTTTCAATTGAACTTCCTCCAGGTTCAGACACACCTCCAATTTCTTCAGATCCACCTCTGATTGCTTCAGACACACCTCCAATTTCTTCAGATCCACCTCTGATTGCTTCAGATCCACCTCTGATTGCTTCAGATCCACCTCTGATTGCTTCAGATCCACCTCTGATTGCTTCAGATCGACCACCAATTGCTTCAGACCCGCCTACAATTGCTTCAGACACACCTCTAATTTCTTCAGACCAACCTCGAACTGCTTCAGACACACCTCTAATTTCTTCAGATCCACCTCTAATTGCTTCAGACCAACCTCGAACTGCTTCAGACCCACCTCCTATTTCTTCAGATCCACCTCCAATTTCTTCAGATCCACCTCCGATTGCTTCAGATCCACCTCCAATTTCTTCAGATCCACCTCCGATTGCTTCAGACCAACCTCCAATTCCCCCAGACCCACCTTCACTTCGTCCGATTCCAGAAGCCCCTCCAGCTCCTCTAGATCCAGAGACATCTTGACTTCCTCCAGGCCAAGAGACATCTTGATATCCACAAGGATCGACAACACCTTGACTTCCACTAAGTCCACCTCCACCAAACCTTGGTTTAAATCCATAGTTCTCTTGATTTCCTCCCCTAACCTGAATAACCGCCGTTTTCTCAACATCCTCCTTAAATACATCCTTCGCATTAAACTTTCCAAAGGCAAAAAGGATTCTTAATCCAAATCGCCCATCATCCCTCTCTTCATAAAATTGCCGCAGAAATGACTTCGGAACATCGAAATATTCCATACGACCCTCATTCTTGAAACTGTACGTCCCAAATGGCAAAACTTTACCGGTAAACTGGTATAAGTCATCTTCCTACAAACAAATATATTCACAGTAATTAAGGTCAGTTGTAACAGAAAATAAAAAAATATGAAATTACAATAAAAAATTGGATATTACATAATTAAAATGATCAAGTATACAAAAAATATCCTACCTACTCATTTTTCTCTAAGTCGGGGGCCGGAACTGTGATCTTAACTGGAACGATGCCGATGTCCTCTTCTAAGCCAATAGACGAATCTGCTTCGGTGACCCAAGCCCTCAACCAAAACTTGAACTCCACAACGTGAAGAAAGCAGTACCTGTCCTTTCGATATTGTACCATTTTCATTAACACATATTCTCCATCTATTCAAATAAAATTCAGAAAAGCATTTGTAATTCAAGGTAATCTTCAGTTAAAAATTTAATTAGTAAAAAAATAGTATAATTGCTTTCGAAGCCTACCAAGTGCTCCGAAATGGGGTCCTTTCAATTCCACAACTACTGCAATGACTGGACCATAAGTCTCCGGGATAAGATGGACAAGGCTGAGATGATTGACTAATTCACTCGGATGTTCAAACAGGGCTTTACAGTCCCCTCCACTTAAAAGTCGGACATCGCATTTCAACTCCCTCCCCACAATAGGCTGCTCCATCTTATTCACTGCTTAAAATACTAAAATCCCCCAAAAAGAATAATCCAAACTGACTTTCAAAAAATGGCACGCTCACGGAGAACACAAATTGTGCAAGAATAACTTCCTTCCAATTAGTTTTAGCTAAATTCCAAGAAAACAGTCCAAATTGGCCTGCCAAGGTAAAAAAATAGCTAGAATGAGCTAGACGAACGCTGTCTGGCGAATGAAGAAAATTTCTGTCATTTTTCGTATTCTTTCAATATATAAGAACTTCAACGTTTACTTTGGCCTTGTGCATTACGTAACAATGCTCCAGTATTATGATGACAACTGTTGACTGTGGTGATTGACTTGAGACCTAATTAGATTTTAAACAACGTTTAAAACTTCTGTACTAAATGTATATATTCCCATTCCTATAGAACTCAATGAGAAAATGATAACAAGCAGGACAAGCCACATATCCAATTATCGCTTTTTCCCCACGACAGGTATAAATTTTGGAAAAGATGGAATTCTATACTTTCCTGTCAGAGACCATATGCATAAAAGTTTACCTACATTCTTACGTGTTTGACCACGTTTTTCTAATTAAATATCCAACAAATCTGCTAGATCCATTGATGTACTTGCCACAGGTCTGACGTTATCTTATATGTGAAAAAATGGAATCCTTTGTCGATATGCATAAACTTGGTTTTAATACGCAAAGTGCTGAAACGGTCGTAGGTATATAATCAAAGAGAGCCATCCCAGCAGCTTCCGTGCCGAGAGCGACCAATGCAATGATTTGCGGCTAGTGTTTACTCCACAACCAGAACTAGATCCTTGAGGATCTACGACAACATTATACGCATTTCTGGTTTGACCTCTTGTACTCAGCCATTTGGGATTTTTGTTGAGAGTCCACAGTCCATGCAATTGTCTACGAAGTTGAAGAATCAATCAATTTCTCAGAATGCCCCGATAAACTCTCATGCAAACACCTGAACTAGAAACACCAACATATTGATGCTATGATACAAATTGACAAAATAATGGGCAAATTTTCACTTTTGCTTTTTCCAATGCAACCTGTCTCATTCATTCATTTATAACCCTTCTATTCAAACTGAATAGAAGGGTTATAAATTATGATCTGTTCTCCGGTATTTCCAACTATCCTTGTCCGTTATAATAATATGACATGATATGAACAATGTGAAATAAATACAGATTAAGTTCACAATACAAAAATTGTATTCAAATTGACTGAATACAAAAATTGGGATGACCCCTTCATTAAATCCAAGATATTTTTAAAATTGTTTGGTAATGGGAATGAAATAGTATGGAAATGGAAAGGTACTTTTATCCCTTTCATTAAATAATATCAGTAGATGTGTGGTGTTGGTAGAAGCGGTACTTTAGCATTGTAGGATGCCCGCTTAACATGGGGAGGTATGGGACTTATGGGAGACGGAAAGTTTGACGGATATTAGTGGTAAGTATGTCTTTACGGGTTAATGGTGTGTATGATACTGAATGTGGGTGAGATGCTTGGGGTACTCTCACGTGTTGCATGAAGAGTGATGTCCTAGCACTATAAATAAAAAAAATTATGAAATGACTCATTATATTAAAATAATTATGAGTTTTTACGGGGCTGATTGAGCAGTCCAACAACAGAATTGAGGATCCACGATTTGCTTTAATGAATACTTAACCATACTGTGAAATAATTAAAAGTTATAGATGTGTATGTGCTTATTCTGGGCCAATCATCAATCCATACTTATTGAATTTATTACACTGTTGTTATTGGACTAATCAGCAAAACATATTTTATGAATGTATTATATGATTGTCGATCTGACCTAAACGAAAATATAATATATTTAATGGCAGTCAGTTATTAAAATATTGGTCGAATGTTAAAAATGAATTAAGCAGTAAAAAAGCCCTGACTTAAAAACATTACTAATATATTACAAAATTATATATATTACAAGTTATTGATAGGCTATCTGACCTAAACCGTAAAATAGTACAATAACTTGCTGTCAATTAAAATGTTAAAATAAATAAAATAAAATTAAAAGCCTTGAATTAAAAACCTCAACTAAAATATAACAAAATGTAAAACTATAATATAAAAATCTAGCACTGTACACCTTCTTACTTTTCCAAACTTGGCCACCGCTTATTCCCTTCACCATAATGTTTTTGAATCAATTGATCACTTGTATCGCACAGCAATTAGCTCGTGCAGGTCCAAATTTATGCTGAACATAATTTGCTATGGATTTGGTTTTAGGAATAAGCTCCTATTTCAGATGAAATAAAATATCCAATTGTCATAAGTAGCATCAAAATCAATATGAGATTGCTGGACGAGTTTTCAAAGAGGACTGATCAACTTTATTGAGTATTCAGTAGTTTAAATAGGTAGAGCAAGATTCAGTGCTAAGTGCACAGTACACACACATACAAAATACATACATACAAAATGTTAGTTAATGTAAGGGCAAAACAAGGCATACATATTATGCAGTTGCAGCTGCATCCATTTGTTTAAGTTAATTACCTTTTTACTTGCCTGGGAAAATATCCAGCAGTAAAATCTCAAGCATGAATAAGAACTAACTACTCAAATCTTAGAAACCGAAATAGATCGATAGGTTCAAATGGACCGTAAAAATATAAGTCCCCAAGGCAATGACCATAAAACAGCAGGGGTTAATTTAGTTTACGTGACAACATTTCCCGTATATTATTGTTGTGCTTTTATAATTTTATACTTTTTATATGTTCTTATAGTGTCTACATTTTTAGCCTATAAGTTGAGATTGCTTAAAGAGCAAATGCTGAAACCAATGCGGCATTTATTTCTCTATTTATTTTATTTTCATCAAAAGAGTTTCTAAACATTGAAACGTCTTTGATTTTTGATCAAACAGCACAAGATGGACAAGATCTTCAAATATATTTTATTTCGTATCTTCTGCAGCGTCAATTACTCATTTACTGTTGACAAACAGTTGTCTAATACGACTTTTGCCGACCCATCTGAAGCAAAAAAAGCATCAGAGCCAACCATCAATGTTCTTTCGTCTGCGGACTTAAAAAATAAAGGTTTTCCAATTTGTGCTAAATCTAAATAACTTTAATGACGAGGTTGGACGCCTCGTTTTCTAAACCCTTTTATGCCTCCATTTTTGATGTTTTAGTTATTTGATTATATAAAAGTAAGTGCGCGCAGTTTTGAATCTACGAATGTGAGCAGTTGTATAAAGTCATAGACAGATGGTTGACAGATATGTATCTTTCTTTGTACCTAACAAGGCAATACAATCATATGTATGTACTTTGGGGCAGGTATCTGACACTATTGATAGTTCCAGATACGCTGGTTCCACTATTGAGGAATCTGCATAATACGCTGATTTTTCCTAGAACCTTGTTCTACATATTTGGAAGGCTATTGTGCCCGGAGTCTTTAAAGCATTAGTCAAATCATGCTGCATCCCGTCATCTCAACCCCAAGATACGGGATGCTGCCAACAACTTCTAGACTCCTTCTTCATTTACTTCTCATAATTACCAATTTTTGTAAGAGCAGCCTAGGTATTGAACAGGGAAAGCATGGGGCTTGAAGAATTATAGTGATAACTGCTCTTAATATGATCATAGGAATAGCATGGCTTTAGGTTTAGTGTTAGCAGAGACCTCGTTACTTTAAACTTTGCAGATGCACGTAATTTGAAAAAGCTATCACGCTATAATGAATAAATCCAACACTTTGAAATATGTTTTTAAATAAATTGTCTTTTGACAATGAAAACGTGTTGCAAGAACAGTGGAAGGGGTTTAAATATTCACGAAAATCGGCATTCCAAATAAAAAAGCGTGGAGCCTAAACGACCTAACTCAAAAATGCATGATGCCACAAACCCTTTTTAAACGTATATATTCTTGTAACACAGACATGCAATGCACCAACAGACAGTGTGGGTGCATTGTTATCGCATATCAGAATGTTCATTTCTCTATTTACAAAACTTGCAGCAGGGCGAAGGTAATTCTGATGAAAACTCACCTGATATCAATATGGGCTGCACCAGAGGAACATTAGATACATAATATTGCTTAAATATACAAGTTGCACAAGTTGAATGCCGGTTAAGTATTTGCGTTAAGAATTCAGAACTCTTTTGCGCGCTGATATGGATCAACATATTGACCTGAATCATCACTTGCCACTATACAGTTCATAGATTTCGAGTATTTATTTCTCACAATTTTATTAGTTACAATTCGAATCTTGTTGCAATGGCTGCTGAAAATGAAGATCTTGTAACTGATATTACGATAATGGCGTCATTCAGTGAAAAAATGGATCCTTCTAACATAACCAAAACGTTACAATTTGTAGATCGTTTTTGATGGCGCAAGCGTAAACGCTACCGTTAAAAGTTTAGATAGTGGAATCGTTGTAGTATGGATTCCCTAAAGATGCAGTTAAATCAATTGGCACTGTTGTATTAGTGTGCACACTAAAGGTACAGCCCGATGCACTTCTATCAACTGTTTGTGTCATAAACACAAGTAATGCAGTCACAGTAGGGCTTCTTTGATGAATAATCGATTTTCTTCACAATGTCATGTGTATCCATGTATCTCAACGTCTCAGCTCCCAAATAACGTCAAACTGAAGCTTGCTTGAGCAGCAAGATGATCTTTCAGAGTTTAACAGATTTCAGAGGACAGTGTCGCCGCTTCGTCGGTGACACCGTCGTCCACATCGTCAATCTCCCCTCTATAATTTTGGTTTCTGACAATAGAGCTGTAGAAACATGTTCACGATTAAATGTCACCTACAAATTCGTCAACCAGTTCTCGAGGTGACAATTAATTAATAGCCCCGAAGTAACAAGTAGTATCAAAAGACACAATAGTATCGAACTTAGTGTCGTAGTAGTAGTAGTATTTTTCATTGTAAAATATGTGTCTTCAAAAAGACAATCTACTTATACAGAGAAGAAATTCTTGTAGCTTTTCCGAGAGAAAAATTAGTTGTTATTTGCAGGAGCTGATGAGAGCGTATGATGTCCTTGTCTAAAAAGCCCTGTTTTATACCCATTTTCAAGCAGTCCAGGAATTGAACATGTTTTATCTGGTAAAGAATTTGAAGGTAGTTGTTAACTACTACATCTACTAATAACTTTCAGAAATAAAACGCTGTAATTGATTGTATTATTGGAGTACTGCACTGCTAAATAATCATACAAGTGCTTATATTAAACTCTTTTTTAATCACTTATTAAAATCCTTGTCTCCTATCTGTATGTATTCAAATAACTTCGAGAAATGTTGGATTTTCTTGACAAACTGTTTTCTGGTGTGAGTACAGCCGGATCACTTCGCCTGTACCAAACATCCAAGCTTTCGTAAACGTTAGTGCCCTTCGTTCTTAGATGTTTTCCTTTGATGCAAATTCTTATAACTACACTACACTATTCGCTATCTACCTTACCTTGTAAAATATTTCCTCCATTTAAAGATCTGTTTGTATTCGCGAGGCTTCTTATCATATTGGTTGCCTCAAAGGTCCTCGTCTAAGTAATCATCACCTCAGTAGACGACGGGGACATGCTACGCCAATTTTTTCCTGTGATGTAAAGGAGTGATAATATTAAAGGCAACAAATTTCATTTGATTTCTAGGAGAGCCTATATTTGGTGCATGCGTGATTAACGTTTTTGAAAAGTGCATACTTTTATGTACGAAACGTATATAAAGTTTAGCACAATTACCGATTCCTGTTGATTATTACGACATTGGAAAGAAAGGTTTGCCATACCATTTATTCACACTAGCAAAAATATGCGAATCAAAAATTTTATGCCAGCCATAAAAAATTCCAAAAAGTTCCAAATGCTTGTCTAAAAGATAGCCAAGAAAATGAGGATCAAAAGTATTTAAGGTTTTAAATTTAGCATTGTCTTTTACAAGTAGGCGATCATAAAATCGTGAACCAACATGTAAGTAATCAAAAAATTAAGTGTCATGGTTTGACCAACCATAGCTTCTGAACAACGAAATATTTTCAAAAATGCTTTGCACCATATTAAAGCCCAAGTTTTTCTCTTTCTATGGTGTACCTAATTATTATATTAATAAAAATTGAATAAATTCTAAAAATATTCAACAAAATGCATTAGTCAAATATGTGATCAAAAATATTATTCATTAAGAATTTTGTAATATTTAAGAATCGGGAAATGACTCATCATTTTTAAAGTAGAAGGAATTACAAAGTGTTTTAGGACATTTTCGAAAGCTGAAATTGCGGTCTACAAACCCACTGTAAAAAATCTGCAATTTTTCAAAAGATACGGTTTTGCTGTGGTTCTTGGCAAAAAAGTACTTTTTAAATTCGTGAACAAACGTTAAATTTTTGGTTTTGTAAACGGCCCAAAATAAATTATACCAATCGATTACTGGGCTTATGTTTATACTTGTTTTGTACATCAAGGTATGCATTTTTTGAAAATGTTCAACATGTGTGCACATAACACAAACACTCTTAAAAATCGTGCAATAAAATTTATCGCCTTTAATATTATCACCCCTTTATTCCGTCCAAGCATGGACTTTTCAAAAGCCAAAAAATGGGTATACTTTCTTCCAATTTAATCACTTCCACTTCAATTTCTTGCAGATACTAACAGTTGTCGTGACGGTCATATAAATTGTCACACATGCGTTCTGAAAAACATGACCAGGTTGAAACCTTGTTTCAGCTTTTCAACGATTCGAACTTCTTGATTAGAATGAGGTTTGTAGTGATATTTAGACACTATATTACTTGGGTATATTTAACCTTTTGTACCCAACCAAGAAAAAGTAGAAATCCCTGCAATCGGATTTTATGTCGGAGTAGGGTCCAAACACACCGCAACATCACTTTAAACAACTTTGTCCCCTTTCCCCATTCGGTTCATTTGCGCGATCCATTGTCCTTGCCATTTGATTTCCAACCGACCGATTCCAACCAATTGTTTTCGACCACAACAAAACAACCACAATTTCTACTCAGATCCATTAAGAACAACAAAAATTACAAATAGTACTAGAAAAGAACGAACCACGCCTATTCATCGTATTGTTTCTGGTAAAAAAGCAACAAGCGAACAAGCGAGACAACAGGTGAAAACAATTAGCTCATGTTCAACCATACATACCAACCACCAACATTAAGCAACCCATATATCCTATCACCAGTCACCATCCCCAATGTGCAATGCTCGCAAAAATTACTATCGCTCCTTTTTTAATGTAAGGAAAGCTTTTTGCATGTTACCGTATCCTAATGAAAATTTTCCAAATATTTTTGGGTTTTACATATGCAAAGCATTAGCATTGAGTCGTAAAAAGTTTTTATTGCCATTTTTGAAGTCGTAAAGATAAATGCATCGTTGCACTTTGCACATAAAATGCACCCGACTTTACTGCAGGACAGTAGAATAGTATTGGAAGATTTGTATCATGTACAATATCCAATTAGACTTTACACTTAGCTTTGCCACGGAATGCAGCAAAGCATTAGAAAGACACGAGCAATAAGCCATCCATAATCACTAATCAGCATCAGGTGTCTTCTCAAGCCATTTTAATTTTAGGAATGGCTCATCCAAATACATTTGTTTACAAACTTGGAGTCCTAACTATTAAATAAAAATGCTCTTAATTTTTTTGTTGAGATTTCATTGAAATAAGAAGATGCAGATGATCCAGGTGTCAAAGAGGAAGAATCAAAGCGATTTCTCAGATTGCCCCTATAAGCATTCATGTTTAGGAACCTGAGCTGGAAACACCAAATATTTTACAATCTATAGCCCTACTAAGTGTAAAAATAATGACCTTATTTTCCTTTACGTTCACTGACATTTTAACAAAATTATATTTTTAAAGCTTGGAATGTTTGAAGCATGGAACCTTCAGTAGTACAATATTATACGATGATAAATGATGATATTGAATTTATAGATGATAACGTGTCGCTTGAACACTTTTTCAGTATTCCCAACCGTTCCTCGTTCCTGTATACTATAATGACATGCCATGATATGAACAATGTAAAATAAATACAAAATATAAATATTTTCACAACTGATCGTCCCTTTATTGATTTTTCTATTGGAAACAACAGAAATGACAATACTTTTTTCATAAGTACTTAAAACATTAAGTACAGTTAAGACAGTAGTAGTATTTCCTGTGCATAAAAGTATTATATTACAGTCACATTACGCACTACGCACATGTTGCATTTATTTCTTTTATTATTTTTTGTAGAAAGCTGTCAGTAAAATCTAAGGAGTGAAATGGGGGTAACGACTTACCAACCGTGTCCACAGAGGAGCCACCTCCATAAACTTGTCCTTGTGCTTGTTAAGTAGTTTGCGGACAATGAATGAAAATGTAAGCATGCGTGGTTCTGAAAGACTATACTTGGATGCGGACGTATGGAAAGTAATATAGTAGTTTATGTGTCAACTGTCAACTGACAGCTTTGGCACTTTCTTCCTTTTGTTGATATCGGCAAGCTACGAATAAGATGGCATTCTTTAGCCAAGCTGTGCATGGTTGTTTATCTAAATGAATGCAAAAACAAAAGTGGAATAATCCAAGATATTTTGAAAATTGATTAGAATTGGGGTGAAATTCTGTGGAAAGGGACGATTCGAAGAAGGCTCTTCCTTTTTAACCCTGTCATAAATCACACCTTTCAAATATAAATACGCTCAAATTGATTGCACAACTGAACTACTACATTACTATGGTATGTATACATGAAACTGTGTTTAGCTTAGTAAACTATTTTTATATCACAATTTAAAATATTAATCTGTATGGAATCAAATATCTTTGAAAATGATGGATTTTCTTGACAAGCAGTTTTCTCGTGTGAGTGCGGGTCACTTTGCCAGTATCAAACATCCAAGCTCTCGTCCTCGTACACTTTGGTGGCCTTCGTTGTTTTCTTGAAAATTCACACATCTGCATTAATCTCTACCACCCGTAACTGATCGTAAGAAAATGTTTCCTCCATTCAAAGAGCTGTTTGTATTCTTCTGGCTTCTATAAAGCTTCGGTTCAAAAGATACTGGGTATTTGTTTCGTGCCCAAAGAAAATGAGCTGGCTTCACTGTACGAGTTTGGAGGCACCTTTCTCAGATATTCACCGCCTCCGTAAGCGACGGGGATCATTTCCAGCGCTAAACCACGTAAGAATTTCAACTTTTCCACGAAAACGTCTCGCTTCGAATGAGATTTGAATTGAGACCTGTGTGACCAGTTCCTCTTCTATGTATATCAACCCATTGGTCCAGTGTCAAAGTGCCAATTACAATGGACATCCTAAATGATTCATCTTTCTTGTAAAGTTTTATTCCACATGACATGACACAAGCCTTTGAGTAGATTATCGTCCTGTGGAAATCACCGAGAACCGTCAAGTTTTTCAATTTGATACCACGGCGAATAGGACAAGATGAAGCCGGGGCTTCTCTCGTGTGCATGTCCCAGATCTGACCCATTCCTCTGACTTCCGCTGGCAAGACTTCTGTTTCGAAAAGAAAACGCTTGTATTTTTTGTAAATTAAGTAAATTAACATGACAGAATGCTGATTTATAGACTGATTGAAAAAAATGACACGACTACTTACGTGTGTGGGTTTAAGATTTTGTAATTTGTACCCAACCGAGAAAAAGTAGAAAACTTCTGCATCCGAATTTGACATCGACCTCCATGCACACGGCTTTCACTAATTTTCACCCGTTTCCACAGTTCATTAATACGATAGATTGACCTTGCCATTTGATTTCCAACTAATCGTTTTGGAATAAAAAACTACAATTTCTACTCTAGCTACTCTACCATCATCATTGGCCATTTGATAACGTTTTCTAAGGATTTCAAAATGTACTAAATTTCTGCCTTGATTAAAAACACCGGCAAAGAATATCCAGAGGATAACAAAAATTCCAAAGCAAACAACAAACTACTCCTGTTCCTCGTATTGTTTTTGACAAGGAAAAAAAACAAAAAGCTTTACTTTTGATTTGATGGACTCGGTGTTTTAAATTAATGTACTAGTGTAGTATGGATGTGGTATGTACTTACTCGGTGCTCATACATCATACATTATGTTCAAGGGAATGAGCAAGAAAAACTTGTGAAGAAATCTGCTCATATCTCACCATGCACCAACCACCGACAACCATATCTCCTATCATCACCAAAGCTTGCAAAAATTACTATCGTTTCTTTTTTTATATAAGGAAAGCTTTTTGCATGTTACCTTATCCTAATGAAAATTTTCTGAAATTTTTTGGGTTTTCCAAAAGCAAAGCATTAGCTGATAATTTTATCGCCTCTTCTTGAGTCATAAAAAGTTTATTGCCATTTTTGAAGTCGTAAAAATAAATGCATCGTTGCACTTTGCACATGAAATTATGAAATGCACCGACTTGACTGACAGGATAGTTGGATAAAAGTGAATAGGAAGATTTGTGTAGAGCACAATATCCAATTTGACTTCACACTTTTTTGCCACGGAATGCAGCAGAGCATCAGAACGACACGAACGAGCTTTCCATCTGATGCCATTCGTCAAATAAACCGATAAATCGTTATAACAAAGTCACGTATGTCGCAAGAAAATAATCGGATAATGGTTGGCTGAAAAATTATTTTGACGTTTTTACATCAAAATTTACAACATGTAAGCATTAGGCAAAAGTTTTGACATCTAAAGCCGTCTGAGTACGAAAGGGTTGGGTTAGGTCAACTCAAACTTTGACCCAAAATCTATGGGGATCGTCCTTAGGACCATATGAATGTGTGTGCCAATTTTCATTGAAATCGGTTCAGGGGTTTGGGCAGGACCCTGTGTCAAAGTTTTGACCTTTAAAGCCCTCTGGGGGCGAAAGGGTTGGGTCATGTCAACTCAAACTTTGCAAAACTATGTTTCTATACTAGGGCTACTTACTCACTAAATTTGAGCCCATACTGTCATGTTAAATATTTTTGACCCTTGACCTAACTTTGACCTGGGTCAACCAATTTGACCCAAAATCAATAGGGATTGTCCTTAGGACCATATAAATGTATGTGCCAATTTTCAATGAAATCGGTTCAGGCGTTTGGGCAGGACCCGATGTCAAAGTTTTGACCTTTAAATCCGTCTGGGGGCAAAAGGGTTGGGTCAGGTCAACTCAAACTTTGCAAAAATATGTTTCTATACTAGGGCTACTTATTCACTAAATTTGAACCCATACTGCCATTTAAAAAAAATTTTGACCCTTGACCTAACTTTGACCTAGGTCAACCAATTTGACCCAAAATCAATACGGATCGTCCTTAGGACCATATGAATGTGTATGCCAATTTTCATTGAAATCGGTTGAGGCGTTTGGACGCTAGAGCGCGAACAGACAGACCGACAGACCGACAGACAGACAGACCGACAGACCGACAGACCGACACACCGACAGAGTTTTAAGGGGTCATACATATGGAAGGTAACAAAATCGACGTGCTAAGTGGGTGGCTAGGTTGGATGTTGTTGTGACATTCTATGTTGACTGGGGTGTGTTGTAATGTTAAAACGACGTGACATGAGAGAGTGGGCGGTGGTGTCGAAAAAATGACGTACTTATGGACGATCCCTTTTACTCGGTTATGATGATTCTTAAAAAGTCACTAACGTGACTTAATAATTTATGCATGCTTTCATAATAAACACATTAAATTTACAGCGATGGATAAAAAATGCCACGTGAAAAGCCTTAAGTAATCGTTCGTCCATGTAACATGTGTAATGTGAGATGGAAACATAAAACATTTTGAAAGAAGGCAGGATAGTACTTGTTTCTCAATATACTGATCATCAAACAAATACGATGATCATTATCATCAAAAAACGTATCGTAACAGAATTTAAAAAAGTTTAAATGATTAATTAGTTGGATAATAATCTACAAATTCGTATGGTGTAGTGAATCTTCCTCTTTGATGAACTAGTCGGGAACTCGAGGATGATGAATAGGAAGATAAAATGTTATCAAATTCCAATTCAGAGCGGACATGCACTTAAATTATCTCCATGTAGTATAAACGTATACTTTGTATTTTTTGAATATTGTAGTTGATGATTGGTATTTTAGTATTATTCGTTGCACGTGTGTGGCTGAGTTTAACAGAGATAGATTAATTTAGATAAGATTTGATGTGTGATAAGAAAAGGTCATTCGTCGATACTCATTAAATTTTATCAATGAAATTAAAATTGTTTACTATGTTTCATTACAAGTTTAGAAATAGATAGAATATTTGTTATCAAAAATTCGTTTTTCTTTTGAAGTTGGATTGCTTTCATACAAATGATTGATGATGATGATAAAGCAGACAATGCATAGAATATCCATATCAAGCTTACGCTACTGAAGATTAATCAATTAAAGTTTCGTTGAAAGTATTGAAAGGGGAAACATAATACATAGTGCATTTTAACCAAATTTGCATATTCGCTTTCATATGATCAGATCAACCATTATTCCAGGAAATAGAAAGCATCATCTGTTTCTACCTGCCTTGAATTTCCAGGAAACTGAAACTGGCTTTATATACCTTTGATAATTAGTCATTTTAACTGCGACTTTGACAGTTCTATTATATTTATATGCTTTATGTCAAAAATCGAAAATACATATCTGCTAAGCTATTGAAATTATGAAATGCAGTAAAAAATTTGTGAAGGAAAAGAAACTACAACAAAAAATCTCACAAAATGTTTACAATATTTAGAGACAAACTTATCTTACGATTTCAAGAATAATACTGTACATTTGTATATTATCTCACTATGTAAATCTGGCTGTCTAACGATATCTACAAGCTTACATTAATATTACAGGAGAGATTTACCCGAAAACTCTCAAAATACATTCCTTGAACAAAATTTGCTACCAAAAGTACTGCATTTCATTCAAAGTTAGTTCCATATCAAATAATTATAGGAAACAATTCGTCTTAGTAATTTAAAACCGCATGCAGTTTTCGCATTAAAGTTGTATCGAAGTGCTTTTGCAAGACGTAGAAATGTAGTCTTTAAGTAGAGGAGTCCAGACATACGGTCAGCGTAAGGAATTTCTAAAGTAGCTAATACAATATAACAATAACAAGTTAACTTTAACCAAGCCATGTCCTAAAAGCCGCCGCTCGAGCTCCCCTCTGGCTTTTTAAGGGTTTTGCATTATTTGCAAACTGCATATTTTTTTAGGAATCCGAGAAACTCTTGCTGTTACAAGCCTCTAATTCCATTTTACTTGTTGGCTTGCTCTTTTTCTCCCTATTTCGGTTGGTTGCATGATTTGATTCTAAAAGTTTTTGCTTTGTTTCCTTTTCGTTGTGATGCTGGTTTGGTTTCATATTAATATAAGTGGTTTGGTGGTATAGTGGATTACATTGTTGTTGTTGATGTCGATGTAGCTCCTACAAAATATTCAAAGAATTGAAAATTGAAACATGAACTAACGGGACGGCAAATAATACACGCATGCAAGCTGCATGCCTTCTTCATTTTCCTGATGCTGATGATGATGACTTGAGTAACTAAATTGCCTTGCCTTTTGCCACTGACTTGACTTGACTGCCATGCCACTCACACCACATACACACTTTGCCATTTTAACCAAAATAATTTTATATTGCAATTTGAAAGCATATTATCAAGTCTAAACTATGCTAAAATTTATACACATGCATGCATAAGTACCTTTTACTATACATGCATACTTTGTTCCTATTTGGAATCTCGTTTCATTTAGCATATTTAATGCTACATAACGTATCACGTAACATATCATTCAATATTGCATTGGTTTTTCTTTATATATAGCCAAGCAGACAGACAGTCATAACCTTTCAGGCTTTCTCTCTTTCGCATAAATTCCTTTTCGACTCATTTCATTACGTTCCTCTCTCGCTTCTTTCGCAAAAGTTTTTTTTTCAGAGTTGCGTTGCGGCGACCACTTCATTGCCTCTCATTAAAGTTGCATCGATTCAACTCACTCAACTTCTGCTACTTTACTCTGTCCCATTCCATTCACTTGATGTCCAGTTTTGTTTGCTTGTGTTGGTCAGAAACTATATCGATATACTTTACATATCATATAAGCTTAATATAAGGAAAACCTCTTATAATAATTTATTGTTACTTAACTAGTACGAGACTATGACTCTTATGTCTTATTATAAAAGTTGATACATTCAATCCACTCGCTATATAATAATCGCTTGTTGGCCCATTCTTTTTTTATTCAATCCAAAAACACTTGATACTCTTCGATTCTCTCGGTTAGTAAGCCGCTGCTACTGACTGACTGACATAAGTTAAGTAAATTAAGCAGAGTGAACAGGGCTAGAAGAGCTGTTATGATATGCTACGCTGTTCACTATTCAACAAAAAAACCAGCAAGGCAAGCGAATCAAGCGATTGCAATGCAATGGCATGGCATGATGATGAGTAGTGCAAGCCGAAGAAGAAGTTTTTTTAGACAGGAGCAGCGAAAGGGTTAAAACATGTATAGAAAAACAACAATAAAACGAATGAGACCCAAGTAAAGAATGTATTAGTTGTTGGCTAGCAAGCAAACAGGATCCATCCGTGTCGTAGTGTGCGAGTGTCGTATTCACCGCTGCTCTTGTTGAGCTGAGCTTGCAGCAGGTTTGGTTTTTTGTGTTTTAGGTTGTTAGATAATAAATGAAAATAGTTTGTGTGTCTTCTTCTCTAAATCTCCACACAACACACACACAGAAAATGCCTTTGAAACTTGTCGTATCATTCTCTCATCCTTCTCGACTGAGTGAGTGAATGGTATGTGGTATGGTTTGGTTTATCTTTATCTATCTCTTGTCTTGATTTTTTTTGTCTACACTGAGC
>JAQFXM010003966.1:0-18455 GCA_034693345.1 Entomobrya multifasciata
AAACCCAATTTTCTCTGTAAACCTGATCGTTTTTAAATTCAATTAACTTTAATGAGTCAAAAGGCACACACATACCAATTTTCAGTGGCCTAGACCCATAAACGAAGAAGTTAACACCTCCACTAGATGGCGCTAGTTACGTGGGTTGACTTAATTTTTAAATTAAATCAAGTTTAAATGAGTCATTAGACACCTATCTACCAATTTTCAGCCGTCTAGACCCATAAACAAAGAAGTTAACACATCCGCTAGGTGGCGCTAGCTATGTGGTTTGACTTAATTGTTTATCTAAATTAAGTTTCAAGGAGTCATTAGGTATCTATCTACCAAGTTTCAGCTGCCTAGACCCATAAACAAAGAAGTTAATATTTCCGCTAGGTGGTGTTAGTGGGCTGACTTTAAGTAATTTAATTTGTTAATTAGTTTCATCATTAACCATCATTGTTTGCTAATTATGACTTAATTAGTACATCAACGTTGGGGTATCATCATAAAAGCACAATAAGAGAATTCCTTGTATCGACATGTGATGGAATTTTATTGAAATGTGGGACCGTAGCTGCATGCGTGTGACAGACAGTCATGCAGGTATTTTGTTTTTGGTTTCGTGTACACCAAAAATATCTAGCATATTCTTCTGGTCAGACGCTGTTGCCTGCTCTCACTGTTCATTTGTTAACCACGAAAGCGAAGCATGAAATAGTTTATGAAATTACGATCCTGTCTGTCTGTCCGTGTGTCTGTCTGTATAAACGAGTTCTCGAAAACCATTTCACCATTTGACACCAAACTTGGTACACATACAGCTTAGGTCAAAATCTTCCTTGGGTATGGTGTGCAGACTCCAATGATCCCCTTGACCAGAGATATGAGGTCAAAAGATCACATGCATTTTAAACGGCAAATTTTTTTATCGTCCAATCTTACACAGCATCAACAACTAATCACAATGGAATCCTTTTCTGACCCGAATGGCCCCCCTGACCCGAGATAAAGGGATCAAATGCATTTTAAATGACATGAACGACCATAAACAAGAAAATACGTTCATGAACGCACATATACGTAAATAATCGTACACATACGTACATATACACCGAATGATATTCTGCTTTCGGTAGTTTGTTCTCAGAATTTCACATTGTTCTCGTTATTTCTTTTTTAATTTCACTTAAATTGCGCTGGTTCTTAAATGATCGTTTTATTCAAAGATATCTTACAGTTAAATATGTGATAATTAGAACAATTGAACAACACTGATGCATGCATGTAACATTAATAAATATGCATAGGAAGTTGAGAAGGACTTTTAATGTTACAAAAACATGATTCACTTTATCATATTTAGTCAAAATTTAGTTAGTTGCACGTGATCAATAAAGCTGTGAATTCAAAAGCTATAAGTGTTCGGAGTTCCACATAACCAAAACGACGTAAATGCATGTAATTTAAGTAATTATTGAGCTTATACTTTACCAAGAAGCAAAAAGAACTGAGATGCAACATTTTAGTTGAAAAATTGACCGTTGATTGTAACCAATTTTAGTATTCATTAGAGTTTCAGGAATTTTGTAAAGGGTATCATTTTTGAAATCATCTTTTATTCAGACTTGATCTTAATCAATAATTGAAGCTACAATTAGGTCGAATTTAACCGTTTAGTGCACTTAACTCATGATTTGCTTTATTACGTTAATGCTGCACAGCACTCTTTTACTAATTGATGCATGCTTGTTTTTTGAGAAAATTTAGCAATGAATGATACCACTTAAAAGATTATAGTATAAATTGTATAAATTAAGGGAACTCTTGTTTAAAACCAAATTAATTTGTGACTGCTTAAATCTACATATTACATACTTAACCTACTTCATAGGTATACCACTTAAAAATTTATGATCACCATCATTATGCACTTAGTATATCAACACAAACGACACGAGTTGTATACGTGCAGATTGCAACTATTTTGAGCAGAAAATCCACCAGTAACTATACCGCAACATGACGCAATTTGGGAAGATAACTTACCAATGTAATAATATCTATTATCTTTTTTGTATTTAACGTTGTTTAATATGCAGAAAGCTTCAAATTTAGTAAATTATTATAAATTTATATTACGAATCAATTTGGCCAAATTATTTTCCAAATTTTACTGTTTAATTCTTCAGTTATGGTCTAAAAATTGGCAAATTAACATGAATATTTGCAAGAACTAACAAAGGTCTACCAAAACGCTATTCTCATTGTTTTAACCTGGCGTTTTTTCTGACAATCGTTCTGACTCTAAGACGTTTTTCATTCAACAGCATTTAAAATGAAAGACCTTCAAAAAACCTTCGAGTTAAATCAATTTCTAAACAACCTTTGGACATATTATCCCCTTTCTTGGGAACTGGCCACAAACTCATTTAAAATTTCCTTAAAATCGTCCCTTTACCTCCAAAATCATCTCTTACTTACAATTCTAATGAAAACCCTCTACATGATGATATCAATCGCAGTAATTTATTCCTGGATCCGTGATTTCAAAACGTTTAAGATGCATCAATTTGCAATCCAAGTTGCAATCGTATCTTTTGTTCTTTCTGGAACCATTGCTGATATAATTACATATAACTATGGAACCGAAATTGTTTTTACGATAAACTGGGCTCGTAAAACAGAAAAGAAACGACCTTTTACCTTGAGCGACAACAAATACATACTTAAATTTTCAAGCCTTATAACTGTTTCCATCACATTTTTAGCAGTTATCGTACCAGGAATTCTTGTGGGTTCTAACATCGATTTACCACACTACATTGCAGACATCTACATGTCCGCTTACCTTAAAAAGATTAAACATTGGCCAATATTACCGATTGTGATTTTCAAAATCGTTTCCTTTTTGTTTCATATTTTCTCTGGACATGTGATTGTAGCAGGAATGCGAAACATCTTGTTTCTATGGTTTTTAATGGACACTTTTACAACCAAACTCTTGAAAAATTTAGAGAAAAATAAAATTCCTAATCGTCCATTAGTTCAATTTTATAGAGAGTGTTACATTGTTCAAAGTACTATTCGGCCATTTCATTACATGTTGTCTTCATCAGTTTTATTTTTTGTTTTCTTCACATTTATTGCTTGCTTTAATATGGTTGTCATTGGAATTAATTATAATGCCCCAATAATTATTGTGCTTGGGACAGATTTTCTGTTTTTTGCCTTAATTGTATTAAACGTTATGCTTTCAATTGGCTGCTGTTTCTTCAAGTCGTCAACAAATATTTTGAGAAACTGGAAAACTAGTCCTAAATTAGACTTTCGTATGAAACGGACAATCAAATCTCAAATCAAATCAAAGATTGATTGCAATACCTGCTGGTGAAGCTGGAATAATAGATGTTGAAATAAAAGTAAACTATATGTACAAATTACTGGATCATATTGTAAATTCAGTCATAACGTTTAATACCTTATATTAAGCGTAACACATAAACATTTTTTGAATATTTTAAACAGTGAGTAAATACACAATTGTGCAGATGCAATAATAGTTGTTAAGTGTACATAAATATGCTTCGAAAAACTAATTTCTTGAATAAGTTATTATACTTCAGGCTATATTCTTAATACCCTTTTTTACTTTGGAATAATTAGTTACAAAATAGGATTACTTAAAATTATTTAATACCAGTTGTAATAGAAAAACTTTTCAAAACCAATATTTTTTCCTGAACTACAAATTTTCAATAAAATACATTTAAAACAAACATAAATTTTAATTTACCAGAAAGAAAAAGGCTTGAAAAATAAGTTTTTGCATGTTGACAAAGAAGTCACGAATTGGACAACTGTAATGCGTAATAGACACATCAGGTGGAAAGTATTTATCCTGTTTGCATTTGTAAACTTTTAATAAAAAGCTATTAAATTTTCAAATGTACTACTAAGTATTGTCAATGATACTTGTTTTGGGTAAAACATTTATTGAAACCACATGATCTGTTTTCCCACGAACTTTAAATATAGGCATTGCCACATCACTGCAAAAGTATACAACTATTTTGGAACAGTTCTTGAAAAATTTAAACACGTGAGTTTGCAGAGATGGCAAGCACTTAGTTTCGCCAAAAACAAACACGACTAAAGATAACGTTAAGCCAAGGCTAGGTATAAGAGTGAGAACTGCTACTGCTGTTTTTACTCCATTCTTTTCTGATTTTTGAACATTTTGATTAAATATGTTCAAAAACTTTTTAGAATTCAGAGCTGTTTTTAATACAAATGAGTACTCAAAATATTTTTGCCACCATTCAATTATTCCAGCTTCAAAAAGATGCCTCGCTCTAAAAACTAATTTTGGTGGGAAATAGCTCCAAAACCTGTATCCTAAAAATGTCTGAAGTATTTCATCTTTTCCAAGAAAGCTTGGTTTCCCCATTTCGTTCAGTGTCATAGGCAGTTTAATTGCATCTTGTCGTTTCAATATAACAGCAGACTTGTTGCATTTGCTCATATGAATTTCTAAAATTGTCGAAATACTTTCTTCGGTTTCTTGTCTTGAATTTGGGAACATTTTTGAGTGGTTTATATAATTCCACATTTGCTTAGGGATTTCGTCTTTTAGAAAATTCAAACTTTGTTCAAATCTTTTGAAAGGGCGAATCAAATGCAATAGTTCACGCCACAATTCAGAAACAATCGGAATATTTTCATGACTTGCTACCCTGCCATACTTTTCGTGTAGCTTTTTAAGTGTAGCTGTATTATAAAATTCCGCAGAATAAAAAGTTTCCAAGTCGATTCTACGCGAGTATGTATTAAATTGATTCATTTTCAACATTTCAAAGGTGTCATATTGAATTAATGGAGGTTCGGCTGTTAGTCTAGTCACATTTTCATCTTTATACAGCGTACTGAAATACATCCAGGAAATCGGAATAATGAAAACACAAATAAAATGCGAGATTTTTTTAGATTTAAAATACTTGAAAGCTTGGTCTAGTATGGACCAAAACAGTGAAAACATTATAGAAAACTTTGATAATCTATTTGCTTTGCTATTAGATCTTTCGTTTATTTGTATAATCCAAGATACTACAAAGCAAGTTGCCAGTATAAGAAACCATGTTGAAATATCGAAAGGAGAAACCAATTCTTTCAGCTGACTTAGCCAATTTAGTTGTTCTTTGTGACAACTTACAAAGTTAAACTGTTGGACTGATATTACTAATCGGCTTTCTTGAAACAAGCTTCGAGATCTGGGTGAACATCGCCCAATTAGTGGTCGAAACTCTGGATGGGAACTAATAATTTTTTCACTGCTACACGTTTCAACAATTATGTTTTTCCAACCAGTAAAATATTTGCCATAATCAGAAGAAAATGTTATATTTGCCAACTTTGGCAAAAGCATTGAAGTCAGATGTATATCTGCTAATGAGTATAAGTGTGACAATGGCTGTGTAAGAGGAAACATAAGAATATGTTCTAATACAGCTTGACGATTTCTTCTTTCAGGCTTTACTAAATCAATGTACTGCACGAGATCTCTGGCAAGTACTACTCGAACTGAGTGAGGATTCGGGTTTAATTTTTCGTTTTGTAGTAAAATATCTTCAAGTTGGGACCTCGAGTTTGGTATAGTTTTAATATTAATTTGAATTGTTTTTAAAGAATCACAGGGATCACAATATGGACACAATGTTTTTAGAGAGAAACCTGAAGGTTGATATTTTAAAATAAACACATTTACAAATACTCTTGACATTCCAGTTTCAAAGAAATTACTAGCAATCCATTTTTTAACATTGCTGTCATATCTACAAATTGAGCTTTTTATGGAGCTACAAATAAGTAGTGAGATTATTGGAACAGTATTTAAATAGTCCCGCTTCCATTTCTGTGATGCTTCATAAGTCAGTCTATAGTTTAGTATCATGGGGTGATGTAGAGCAATTTCCCAGTTCCAATTTTTCCTGTACATTTGGGGATATTGTTGTTCGGTTGGCGGGTAAAGGAAAACGTTCACCTCGCAAATTTGGTTTTTACTTTTTACTTGAAACGATTCTGATAATGTTTGCGCAACATAACTATTTGATAAATTAGTTGGTGGTAGTTTGAAGTTTTTATTATTCTCACAAAATTTATATGTGTGGCGTTCTTTTAGTGCTGGGTATGCAGTTCCAAGTTCGAATGGATATATATGCTTTTCCTTACAATAGGACAAGTAGCGAAGAAGTAGAATAGGTTCTTTCAAAACTTTAAAATCAATATTGTAACCTCTGTAGTTAATGACACGAATATTGCAGTTAGTGAATGAATTGGTGATGCTTAATTTCTGAATATAGTCCTTTACTGACTTTTCTAACGTAAAATACTTGTTGGTGCTAAGTACAGAAACGAAGTGAAGGTAAAATCCCAATAGAAATATGATCATGTTCCACATGTTTAAGAGTTTACGCTATCATTTATCAAAATATTCGTTAAACTTTTCAAAAAAGTGCGATGGAAAGAGTGAACCTATCATTCAATTGGAAATATGTTAGAGAAACTTAACCAAAGTTGGCCATCGAATGATGTAAGTGAAATATAAGTCGTTACCTACGTAGATAACTTTAAAAAGCAGCGAAAATACCAAGTTATACGTAAAAGCTTACTTAGTTGTTATTATGTTAACCCTTTTGGAAAACAGGAAAGAGAGCAATGAATACTGAATAAGCTATTATTGTTCTTTTTAAATATATTCTGGCAAAGCAATTAATTGAAAAACATGTTTACCTCATTTCGATACTAATGGGAGCCGAAACTAGTTATTTTGTAAAATGTTTTGCAAGAACAACCCAAAAAACACGAGTAAAGTAATTGGTTAGCTTGAATTTTTAATCTTTGTTTTATAATTGTTTGCACCAAAGCAATAGTTATAAAATTGACATTACTCGAACATTGTTTGACTGAAAATTGTCAAACATCGTTATTCCAATTGAAGACATACTTTTTATAGGAAAAATAGAGAAAGCATAATTTGAGCAAAGGAATTTGTGCCCCATATTTTGAGGTTACTGTGGCGTCACTTATGATATGATGTAAATGACGAGAGAGGTTCGAGTGATAGTTAATGTTTAACTGGAAATATAAGTCTTTATTAAATGGAAAGACACAGAACTACATTGTACATCATGTTTACATACAGTTTTTTTGGAGAACTTTTTTTCTAAGTAGAAAAACAAAGCTGCTTCATTTACAATGTTGCAATTCCAGTTTCAATGTTACAGTATTTCCCGGAACAAAAAATAAAGGAAAATTTTGTAATTTTTTATTGCTTTCATATGGCACAACAAAAGACATGGTTTCATAAACCATCTGTCTAAATATAATAACAAGGATTAGTTTGTATTTGTAGTTGAATCTTTTGGGGACTCAATGAAAGCTAAAACTGAAGATTCTGAAACGAAATAATCCAGTTGTTGAATCATGTCTTATTCAATTCCACTGCATCGGACAAACCTGGAAACGTGTTGAATTAAGCAGAAGCTGCTTTAGCAGTTGTAAGAATTTCAACTTTACATGGTTATTTGGACAACTAAAACTTTTTGAAAAAGTGGAAGTCAAAACTTCCCTGGAATACATGACTGGCCGTTATTTCGTTTATGTAATATTTATGTGTTCCGGTCTTTTATCGCGCGGTCGTTTGTCTTCTGGTCATTTAGTTCCGGCAAAGCGACGTTACATATGGTATCGAAATTCAAAGCTTTTTTTGGAATGGTGCTATACACTAGATGTTTGTATGTTGACACCCATAGTTTCCTTTAAACCTACAATTTATCAGTTGATTATACTATCTATAGTAATAATCCCATTGACAACATTTATCAACAAATTTTCCAAGTAATTAACCTTCATGTCGACATCAACAATTCCGGCTTCACCAGCAGGAACTGCAATTGTTTTTAAAGATTTTAAAATTCTATTTAGATATCCACTATATTTTTGGAACCCAAGTGATCGCATCCAGTTTGACAATATTAAGCTGGAAGACTTGTAAAAGGAACAACCAACAACAAACGCTAGCTTTAAAACTACTAACCCAAAGAACATAATTCCAAGAGCGAAAATTGTTAGCATGGGTAAATTATTATGAAAGCTAAACATCAATACAATAGAAAATATTATGAGTACCGTAAACAAACTGACAAATATAAGAGTATACTGTACATATTCAACAAAATGAATAACTGATCCTACAATTTGGCATTCCCGATAAAATCGTATGGATACAACTGTAGGATTTTTAATTTTTTCCAAACATTGTAACAGTTTTGCACGATATATCCCAAATGAGTAATTAGTTAGTCCTAAAGTTCGAACGCTTGTAGATTCAACATGACTTGCAAAGATGACGGCTAAAAATCTTAGAAGTTTAAACAAAACACTATCTAAAACGAAGTTTAATGGTTTCAAAAACAGTAAAAGTTGTAAAACATGCTTTAAAATTATGTAGAATGGATCAATATCCAAATAAACTAAAGCAATAGGCAGAGAAACTCCAATAGCAAAAGAGCTAAAAGTCAATAAAGCAGATGTTACGTAAGCAAAATTTTCATCTGATTTTGACAGCTTCCAGATTTTCTTCGTCTTAAATGTCCAATTTAGCACAGCTACAATTTCTTCTCCGTTTCTGAAAGTTATGTAGTCCAAAACCAAGGATATTAATAAAAGGGTAATTACATTGGCTATAGCTGGTACATAGTGAGCTTTGATTAAACCGGGGAATCTTAATGACAAAAAAGTTGTAAAGGAAAATAAAATTAATCCAAAAAACTTTGCAGAATTAAGTAAACTATTGTTAACTCAAACGGTCAGACAACTTTAAGTGAACCAACAAAACTGCTACGTAGTAGAAAACGTAATTGGATTATTATGTACCAATTCAAGCTGATAAGAAATCTTCAGTTCAAAAGGCTTAGAATTAAAGAATTAAAGGCTTTAATTTGAAAGCAAAGGAATAATCTTTGTGGGCAGTCTCGTGTATAGGTCATTTGCTTAATAATCATATACCAAAATATGTATAAATTCATGACATAACTACATATAACCAGCCTAGTCATCATTTATTTAAGCACGTTAAATCGATTTTAGAATTATGTGTCTGCATTGCGTAGCACGATCAACCGTCTATTCATTTGACAAAGTTCATGACATAATTGAATTCCAGGCACCTGATGGCATGATCAAGAAAAATAGATAAGAAAACAGAGCTACATTAGGTAAACTGACCATATTGAACTTAGGTACTCATTTACTATACACCTTATTTTAAAATTAATCCGTCACTAGGCGTTTTATTATTTTATAACACTTTGTATAGTAATAATTCCATTTGCAACATTTATCAACAAATTTTGCAAATAGTTAACTTTCATATCCACATCAACCATTCCAGCTTCACCTGCAGGTATTGCAATTAGCTTTAACGATTTTAAAATCCTTTTCAAATACCCGCTATATTTTCGGAACACAAGTGATCTCTTCCAGTTTGAATGAATTTTCTTAGACGACTTATAAAAAGAACAACCAACAACAAATATTAATTTTAAAACAACAATGCAAAATAAAAGAATCATAGATGCAAAGCTTGTAAGCATTACTAAACCTTGTTTTACGCTTAGTATCCATAGATTGGAAAATACTATAAATACAATGAACAAACTGACAAATACTGAAGTATACTGCAAATATTCAACCGAATAAATAGTATTTCCAATGATTTGACATTCGCGGTAAAATTTAATTGACCTTAAAGTAGGTGTTTTCAATTTTTCCAAATATTTTAGTAATTTTGCCCGATAAATTCCAGACGAATGGTTTGTTAACACAATAGATCGTATACTTGTAGATCCCACATGACTTCCATAAGTTATTCCTAAGAAACGCAGTAATTTAAACAAAAAACTGTCCAAAATAAAGCTGAATGGAATAAAGATGTGGAACTGTTGTACCATAAGCTTTACTAATATGTAACACGGATCTATATCCAAATAAACCAAAAATATTGGCAGCAAAATCCCAATTCCGAATGAGCTTAACATCAATGTTGCTGATGTTCTGTAAATAAAAGTTTCGTCTGATTGAGAAAGCTGCCAAGTTTTCCTCATGGTTAGTACACAATTCAATACAGAAACTATTTCATTTCCATTGCAGAAAGTCATGTGATCGGTAACCAATGATATTAACAAAAGTATAACCACATTAGCTAAAGCTGGAATGTAGTGAGCTTGAATTAAGCCTGGAAAATGGAACGCCAAATATGTTGCAATGATGAATAAAGTGAGTCCCGAAACTTTTGCTGATATTGTGAAAAGGAGGCTAAGTTGTCCGTTGAAAACCTTTGGTTTGTAGTGATTTAGAAACCAAAGGTTTTGCCATTTGTTCCATTGTATAGGAAATAAAGTTCCAAAATTATTAATTTGTTGGTTGAGTAGGTACACGTGATATAGTTTATTCATTTTTTAGATCTCTTGTAGTCTGGAGATGTAAACCACACTACTACATTCAGAAGCAGAGTAAACCTTGAAACAAACTATTATTGTTCTGGAAGAGAAATGAAAACAAATTGAATCAACAATTTTAATCGAATGTTTGCAAGAGAAGTATCAAAACTAGAACAGGTTGATTAAAATTTGAAACTAATAAAGGAGTTTTACTTTTGAAATAAATTGTATTGTTTTTTGTCTGGTTTCAATTTACATTTTTACTTGAGAAATTTATTTTTGTGATGTTGATTTGTTTTGAAGCGCATGATATGTGTCCGTACTTTATTCTTTAAAGACAACATACATAATATTGCTAACCCAGTTAGCAGTAATGTAAGAAATAGTTTACAAAAAAAT
Source organism: Entomobrya multifasciata (assembly GCA_034693345.1). NCBI lineage: Eukaryota > Metazoa > Arthropoda > Collembola > Entomobryomorpha > Entomobryidae > Entomobrya > Entomobrya multifasciata. Next base: position 10,881 of record JAQFXM010003966.1, read on the forward strand.
GTCAGGGGAAAAGGGCATGCAAGCGTAATTCATCCAATTCAAATTTGGCAACCTACATAACAGAAACATATATATGTATATCATATGTTTGGACCTAAACCAATAATAAGTACAATTGGTAATTTCAAACCCACATTTATTCTTAAATTTCCCGTAATTTAGTTACAGTAATCGTAGTTCAAGATCAGGAATAAGAGATTGGGTGCTGTCTAATTAAGGAAGGTACTAATTCATATAGTTTACAACGTAGCTTTATTGAAACCAATCTATTATATCATTACGCTTACTAACAAGTGAAGGTTTTATTATACTGTTATAAAATAATTACCAATGTTTGAAATCTGTTTTCAATAACTATCCTAATCACTCATAGTATATAGACTTTGAACAGCTGAAATTGGGTTTATAATCAATACCTAACAGTTTCATATCGTAGAGTAAAAATTATATGATTAGCAAGACAATTTTTTACGAGACTTGACAGTAGACTTTCTATTAATATTATATTTATTTAAACGATATTCGATTAGAAATCCAAACAAATACAGGAACTTGTGCCGAAAAGATAAACACTTTACGATTTAATCACATTTTGTATCGTAATGATCCCATTTACAACGTTTAATAAAAGATTTGCTAAATAATTAACTTTCATATCCACATCAACAATACCTGCTTCACCTGCTGGAATTGCAATAACCTTAAGCGATCTTAACATTTTCTTTGTGTACGCACTGTAAAGTTGTAGCTCAAGAGATCTTGTCCAGTTGTCTAGAATAATCCGGGATGACTTGTAAAATGAACAACCAACAAGAAATGCTAACTTTAAGCACACTGCACAAAACATCAACAGAAACAAGGCCAACACAATTAAAACAGGTAATCGTTTACGTACTCCCAATATCAACAAGTTGATAAACACTATAAACATTAGAAACAAACTACAAAACATCAAAGTATAAAGCTTATAGTCCGCCGATCGAATAATATTAGCAACAATCTGACATTCACGATAAAATCGAATTGAATTTATGGTCGGACGTTTCCAATTTTCTAACGTTTTCAATAATCTTGCACGATGAATTCCTATGGAAAAGTTTGCAAGACCCATTGTTCGTATACTTGTTGATCCAACATGACTTGCAAATACAGTTGATACGAGCCTGTAACCTTGAAATAATATATGATCGAGGAATAGATATTCTGCGGCATAGTTTTTGATAACAAATTTTGTCATAATATAAAAAGGATCAATATTTAAGAACACTAGAACAATGGAAAGTAAAATTCCTATTTCAAATGTACCCAAACACAAAAAGCCGCAAGTTAGCCACACAAAATCTTTGTCTTTTTTAGGCAATGGCCAAAATATTTGTACGTTTGTAGTCTAGTTTAACACAATTATAATTTCGTGGCAATTTTTAAATGTAAGATTATCCGTAACAAGAGAAAATGAAAGGGACATTAGAACAATACCTAGGATTGGTATATAATTTGGGTCTACCAAACCAGGGTACTTTATAGCAATATATGTTATATAAGCAAACAGAAATATTCCTGAAAACTTTGTAGATACAGCAAAAAGTAAACTGGGTTCAACACCTAAAATCTTCCGTGTTTCGGTGTGCTTGTACCAACGTTCTGTTGCACGATTCCATCGAACTGGGTAAAAAGTTCCAAGGTTGTTCATAGTTTGGTTTAGTGAGTATACAAGAAAAAGTTTCTGTATCTTGTCGAAGTTTAGAAATATTGTTGTAAGGTTGGCAAACTTATACATTTTTTTGAAATATTCATTTAAAAAGAGTGTGCGTAAAACGAAGAACTTTTAGCAATTGTTTCATAATCCTGAATGAACAAGGAGCTCAGGAGTCCAAGGAGGCAAACAAAGTAATTTTAGAATAACAAATTATTCTGGATTAACATGACTTGAATTTGCACGTATTCTTTTTAAGTCAAATTATCACTGCAATTTTAACATTGAGCTTGTACAGCCTAAAAAAATATGTAACAATTTTCTTCTAGTGTTTTGCCAAAATTGCTTTGTTTTCGGCGCAACTTTAAAGCTTTCTTTCATTATAGCTATTAACTCGAATATTGCACATGCCAAACTACGATTCAGGCGTAAGCTATGAAATCCAGTAAAAAATGTTATTAGTTATTATTCCAAATTCCGACTTTTAGATAAGTAAAACGCTCAGTTAAGCTATGGAAGTAAACCTTAGAATTTGTTTTCGACAATTTTGCATTCGCAGCATATTTAAAACATAAGTAACTTAATACTACATTTTACTGTAGTACTACTGATTCATGCGTACCATTATATCAAATATAATGTTATTTGCTAGAACCCTTCCTTGGAATACATTTTACAAAATCATAATAAAAATAACAATATCAATCGCAAACCATTTTCGGAAAATTGTCGACATAATCTGGGCCAATCTGATGCAATTAGAGACTACGTCGAACGTTTTCATTTAAAAATCATGTGTTAGAAGTAAGCGCTTCAAAAAATTGCGCAAGCTATCACAGTGAAATATTTATCCTACTTTGTTTACAGAGTTTAAAGTAAAATTTACTTAATCAAGTTTAATAGATGATTGGAAGAATTTCATTTATGAAACAAAGATTGCCTATCAAAACTATATTTAATATTTTATATGAAGGTTTAATAAACCTTAAAAATTACAACTCTCAAATCCAATCAAAATTAGTATTTGCTTTTGCTTATTACGTATTAAACTTTCACTATTGTACCACATTAAAGAATAATATGAATACAAAAAGCTATAGTGATATAAGTTTAGAAGTTACAATCTAGTCAACTTTGGTAAAAACAAAACTGGGTCAAAGAAACCGCCCTTATTTTAATTGCGTTTATGTAGGTACCTAGCCTAGTCACAGCATTGTTTGGACATATAATTAAAATATATAGTTTTCATCCAATTTTTTTTCAATTTTCCATATCATAATGAAAAACCGATATTAAAATTCTCATATAAAGAGTTGGTCTTCTTTAATTATTCAACTTGTTATTCTTTTGCTTATGTTAATTCCATTAACATAGCTTGCCTCCAAACGAATCTATTCCTTCGTCCAAAGAGTACGCATAACTTACAAATTTGTTCCTTAAAGACTTACTATCTTGATATTCGCTCTTTTCAGCAACCCTAAGATTGCTAAGACTTATGTATGATTTACCCATATATTTTTTAAAAAAATAATCTACAACACGAAAGCTGCATAATCATGAATATTGCTACAGTTTTTAGTCTGCAAATTATAAAACTGGCATGTTCATTTGAATATATCACTCAATTCGAAAACTTAATAGTGCCTTTTTTACCAACTCACTCATTCTGTCACGTTCACATAATAACATCCACCAATTTTCATATTCATTTCTCTCCCTTTAAAATAAACTATAATACTTATACTTTACGACGAATGCGTTCAATCGATCTCTTGGGTTTATCATATCTCAACCACACATATAATGTGGACCAACTGTTTTCTTTTCACGTTGGAAATAGTTATGTTGTCAAAAGATACAATTGGAAACGTCCCAGTTCTAACATTTTGGACCCACCAATAAAATTAATTCCCACATCATATAAAAACACACCTTGTTTACTCGCTTTTATTATTTTTCCTAACGAAGTTGAAAGACGAGTTGACAAAATAAACAAACAGGTCGTTCATTTTCCATTTCATTCTGCTCTTCAAGAGATCAGTGAACTATTTTACTTGTCAAATCTAAGGAAACATTTTGAACCAAAAATAAGCAGTTTGGTTCACGTTATTATATCAAAACCAGAATATAACTTATTTGGAGGCAGACTTCGAAGTAATTTACATTCATCAGTTGAAGCCAAATATCCAGCTACCTTGTTATTGAATCTGCATTCAATAATATACACTCAAAAATCTAAAATAACGATAAAAGTTCCAGTGCTTAACGAAAATACTTCAGTGGTTTTGTTTTGTTACTACTGTGATAATCCAAGTACAGTGCACCCAAAAACTACCCACAATTCTTTTCGAACCATTAAACTAAAAACTCTTCATAAAAACTCGTTTGACTACACAGTTCCAAGTTTCTGGATGCTTGACGTAAAGGATTCCACCCATTTTGTTGATTTAGTTGAGTATAGAGATCTAAAATCCCCATTTATCTTACCAACCAGTAACTCATTAGTATTCAGATATGGAATTCTTCAACTTCTTCTGTCAAATACAAATAGTTCACTGACCCCCTCAATTTCAACAGATGCATTTGGAAAATTTAACTTTCAAAAACCTATTGTCCTTTATCCGCAATTACTCCCGGAAAGACGATACGCTGACGAGAATGATCAATCAGATTTCTCGGTTTGGTATTTAGAAAGTGTACAAAAATGGTCGAATACAATCCCTGTAAAGAAGTTTGGCTACAGTTTCTACACTTGTTATTATGACGACTATAGATCCTGGAAATATTATTTGCAACCATTTGAAATAGAAGCTTGGCTGTCAATTAGTGCTTATGTATTTGCATTAGCTGTATTCTTGCATATTTCGCTATATTTGAGAAAACAAAACAAAAGTGATTTTAATCCATACTTTTTTGCTTATTCTACAATAACTGAGTATGCATACAGCGTACCAGATTACATATTCGAAATTAAAACAATGCGAGTAATGATAGGTTTGTGGTTACTTATGACAGTGATTCTAACAAATGCTTATAAAGGTATCGCAATTACAGGCGTAACCGCACCAAAAGGTAAATCTAGTATTAATTCCTTTTACGAATTGGTAAACGGGAGTGATTTAAATATGTCGACGATCTACGAAAAGAATAGAATCGAGTTTGAAATATTTGCCAAACCCAAAAGTAGAATTTTGAATAGATGGAAATCCAATACTTTGAAAAGAAAACTAAACAGTTTAGGGAATATGATGGTTCAAGGAATGGATATGTATTTTCAATCAGAAATTATGAAAGAATATCTAAGAAGTAATGAGTTATATCGTAAATGTGTACACAATAGAATCGCTTCTAATAGTAGCTTTTGCTCTATCGACACAATTTTTTTGAGAAAATATAAGCTAGTTTTTAATTTGCAAAAACATTATAAGAATATTTATTTGATTCCAAAACCAGAAAATGATACCGAGTACAATAGAAACTTTGAAATTGCAGTTGAAAGGGAAATTATGAACCGTCCAAGAAAAATAATTTATGTCGATGATGAAAATATAGTGAAACGAGATGTTGAGTACTACAAAACACATTTCCCGAACACAAAGTTTTTTGTTGCTAATGAAACAATATTAACAGATTTAGTTGGTTGGTATTTTGAAAATCCGAGAGGCTCTAAATTACCTTATGTTTTTCAAAAATTGTTAGAAAACGGGATATATTCACAGATGAAATGGTTTTATGAAAGGCAACAGTATTCAGGAGCACGACTAAATTTCACAAGGAGTCAATCTGTGACATTTTATGAACCTGTAAAATCATTAGATTTGCAATCAAATCTGCAAACGTTGTTTTATTTGTTTTTAATTGGAATTGCGATTTGTTTATTTGTAGGACTTGTTGAGTTAGTCATAAAGAAAATTGTTAAAATGGTACTTTTGGTAGGGTTGGGACTACTACCATTGCTAAAGATTGGATTTTTTATTACAAAAACTTTAGTACTACTGTTGCGGCAAAAGTGTGGAGATTTATGGAATAATGTAAATCATAAATTGAGACAAATCTAAATATGTTTTTAATTGTTAAAATATTAATTGTACGATATTGGAAAATCTAGGTTACTATTATGTGCCAATATTGATGAGAAATAAATAAAATAAATCAAGTTTTCTTATTAAGATGAACTGACGTTAACTCATTTACCAATATTTGTATAAAGTTTAAACATCAAACCTACATGTTTTAAGACTTAGTAACATTTTGTATTGTTATGATTCCATTAACAATATTTAATAAAAGATTCGCCAAGTAATTTACTTTCATATCGACATCGACTATTCCAGCTTCTCCAGCAGGAATTGCAATTACTTTAAGTGACCTTAAAATTTTGCTCATGTACAAACTGTAAATTCGCAGCTCAATCGACTTTTTCCAGTTTCCTAATATTATTCTCGAGGATTTGTAGAATGAGCAACCAACAAGAAATGTTAGTTTCAAACATACAGCAGTAAAAAATAAAAACGTGCTTCCCAAAATTATTAGCACAGGTAGACCTTTTCGAACGCCCAATACCACCATATTAATAAACACAATGAACAAGAAGAATATACTACAAAACGTCATTGTATACAGTTTATAATCTACAGGACGGATAATATTTGCCACAATTTGACATTGACGATAAAATCTAATTGAACGTAAAGTAGGAAGTTTCCAATTTTCTAAAATTTGCAAAAGTTTTGCACGGTGTATACCAAGTGAATAGTTCGTCAGGCCAATAGTTCGCAAGCTTGTTAATCCAATGTGAGTTCCGATTACAACAGTTATTAATCTAAATATTCGAAAATAAATATGATCGGCAAAATTATGTGATTTTCCAGCTGAAATATAATCTACTGAATTTAGTTTTACTAAAACATAAATTGGATCGATATTTAAGAAGACCAGGATAAATGGGAGTAATACGCATACTTCAAAAGTGCCTAAAGATATAAGTGCACAAGTTGACCAAATGAAGTTTTTGTTCTTTTTTGACAACGGCCAAAACAGTTGCACACTATGGGTCCAATTTAGAACGTTTATAATTTGGTAACCATTACTGACAGCCATTTCATCCAGAAACACAGCAAATGATAGACACAATAGAACAACACCTAGCATTGATACGTAGTGTAATTCAATTAGCCCAGGATATTTTAATGCAGCTGCAATTGCACCTCCAAATATAGCGATTACTAATAGTTTTGATAAAATGATATAAAATGAGCCTTGATGTATTCCAAGAATTGCATGTTTTCCCAGATGTATGTACCATTTTTGAGTTTTAAAGTCCCAGCGAATAGGAAATAAAGTTGCGAAATCATTTATATATTGATTCAAAAGATATACAACAAACAGGTTCTGCATCTTCTTAATATATTTTTAAGAACAAATCAGTTGTGAAATATTTAAAACGGTAGAAGTCGTCAGATTTTTATGTAACATTTACTGATTTCTGCAGTCGTGAGTAATATTACGTTAGTCGTGGAACTTCATTGAACTAGAACTAAATGTATTGCGTACAGAAAAGCAACAAGGACGTGAAAATGTAATGTGAAATTAGTTTGTTTATTTGAAGTGAAGCAGTACAATTTTGACTTTGATTATGATAGCTTAACATGAACTGAACGGAATTTAGAGAATTAAGTTTAAATATTTACTGGCAAAATACATATCAATTTGACGTAATGGTACTTTTAATTTGTTTGTTTTTCTGCGATATAAACTTTAAAACTTATTGTTGTGATTGATATAACTCCATTAGAGTTTTGGCTACAAGACAATTAAACAGCTTGATGTTAGTTACCTTTACAATACGAAGGCAGCATATATTGTTAAAGAGCAATTTATGA
>JAQFXM010003967.1:0-18452 GCA_034693345.1 Entomobrya multifasciata
GAAATGTGTTCTTCTCGTGTGCATCTACCTCACTCACCGCCAGGTTCCCACATCTACAAAAAAGGGGCACGCTAACAAACACAAATGCATACATTTTGCGACAATATGCGCACAAGGTATTGTGGTAGGTAGACTTCTTTGTTCGTTTTGGTATAAAACAAGTGTTCATATGACAACATGTACGGGGTCCTTCACACTATACAATATAAAATGCACATCAGCGGTAACACGGTAGTAGGTAGACATAAAAGTTTACTACAAATTTCATGAACATTCCCATAAGAAAGAAAACTCTTCTCATTTTCATGAATATAAAACCTTGATTTGTGAACATTCTCAATTGAACCAGATTTCAAGCTCAGCAGTGGTATGGTAACGTAGGTATGCTACTCTTGAAGAAAAAAATCAATGCATGTGGATATCCTCAAAATACAGAGTTGCGTGGTTACATTTGATGCATATGATATGAAGAGATGAATGTAGAACCTTTTTAAAAGTATGATTGACCTAAAGGATTCTATCTCTTTCAGGTAGCAGTTTAAGGCACACGAATAATGAAGACTTTTAACTTGACCGACCATATTTTTAAACCAGTTGATGACCTTCGAATCTTCAATATCCTCACAGGTTGTCACGGTAACTTTGATTAATAAAATTAAATAGACAGAGATAAATAGTTTTTATATTCCATTCGATTTCTAAGTACTTTACGTTCATTGTAAATATTGCTCAGATACGTACATACGATGATTTTATACAATATTTTATTCTCATTTCAAATCAAATATATTTATAGAATGATACGAATTCCTTGAATACATGTTAACAATCATAAAACGACTCGGAAATAATTATTAATGCAATGTGGCTTGGAAATTTAATGTAGCTTTTAAATATTTTAAGAGTTTCAGGTTTATTTTACATTTATTCTATTAACTAACTCAATATACAAATAAACGTGTCTTTTATCAGCAATCTTTTAGTTTATGTTTATCATCATACAAAAATGGTCTACCAACTTTAAAAAATTGATTATCGCCGTATTATGCAATCTTGGAGCCGAATAACTTTGCATTCAAGCCAAATAAAAGGAATGTGCTCAACACTTGTTTCAATTTCCTCCTTGTCGCTTTCCAAAATCTTCAAAAACACAAAATTAAGCACACGTGAACGAAATTTCAAAATCATTAATCTCATGAACAATATTTTTCCAGACATAATACAACCTACCCTGAAATTCCGAATTTTCAATGAAGTCAACCCTTCCATTTTTGCAAATCCATTTGTGAACGCGTCCAACGACAAACACAATTTGTCCATTTGAAAGACTATCTCCAAAAATTTCAACCCTGAAAAAAATTCGCAAACATAATAAACAAAACAGTTAGACTTTTTTTCTAAATTACAATATAAATATTATATTCGAAAGTTCTAACCAAAATATTTTCTTACCCTTAATTTTCCCAAGATGCTCACTAAATATATCACTCCACTTCTCCTCCATTGCATAATCCGTTCTTCTAATAACCAACCGAAAACCCTCCATTTTCCCATTCACATTTTCCATCCACTCTAACAAGCACTCCAACTCATCTTGTCCACTCAACTCCAAATCCACTTTAACCAAATTTCCCAACCCTTTCCCCAACTGCTCAATATTTCCCAAATTCAAACTACCACCAAATTCTAAATCCTTTAAAGGATGCCCTAGGTCAGCTACGTCTTCCAATTGTTCCAAAAACATGTCTACTGCCATTCCAAATAAGTGACTTTCATTGCTACGCATATTGTGATCAAAAAATTGACAAATTTCCAACTTCGGATACTTATTCAAAAGCCCATTTCCTATCACAGCTAACATTCCAACATTCCTGTGCACAAATTTCTTAAGATTTGGTAGCGCCAGAATTTCAAATTTTTGAGGTACTTCGAATGGTGGATCTATTCTATACTGAGCAATTTTAATTTCCAACGTTTCCAACGTACCCGCACAACTTTCCAATAAACCATTAACATAACCCATAAGCTCCGCTGACAGTCTCAAATTATCCAAACGCAAATATTTCAAGGGACACTTCAAAGTTGACAATGTTTTTACACAAGTAGAATCTTTCCCAACACAAACGTTATCTCGAAACTCCAAATGTTCTAAAGTGGATCTTAATTGGCTCGGTTGACATAAAAGAAAAAGGGCGAAGTCCCTACACTGCTGTTCACCATTTAACTTTTTAATTACGATTTTGTTTAAGGGAGCGGCTCTCAAAATTAGTCCAATTATACCCCAGTCTACTGTCCCACAGTGAAAATGCCCATAGGAATTAAAATATTTTGGGATGATATTTGTTTCGAAAAAGTTGATTGGATGGTCGTTGATCTTGTTTTCAATCAGCTGATAAAATACCTGAGTACCTGATTCAGGATCTCTTTCAGGTAAATTGTCAATTAATCTTTTGAAGTCATCCAAGCCACTTCGCAATGCAGCAATATCCTGACGTCGAATAGACAGAATGTGATAACCCGTTTTGTCACTACAATGGGCAAAGTCTCCGAAAGGGTCGTCACTGTCAACTGAAATAATTAAGGACGTTAATTTTTTACAATTAAGTCCACTCTCCTCAAACTCTCTTTTCCTTTGGCTTCTTCCCTCAAAAATGTATATAAGGCTCGCAAAACACTGAATCTCAGATAGGTGAAGCGTTTCCAAATTGGGACACCAACTTTGAAGACAATATCCCAGGAATAAGTTTTGATGATAGCAGTTCAAAGCACACGAATAGTGAAGACTTTTTACTTGACCGCCCATAACCATAAACCAGCGGATAACTTTGGGGTCTTTAGTAACTCTGGAATGGTAAAATTTAACGGTAACTTTAATGTTTTGGAATTCTGGAGTATCAGGATAAGGTGATTGGTATTGATAGCCGGCGGATTTATAACTTCGGTTCCATTTCCAACCTAGACCCTCAGGATAACTTTTCAGAAGTCGGTGTAAGGGTATTTGGGTTTTGGGTCGTAATATTTTGCACACTTCGATATCCCATAGTTTGCAAACTAATCGTAGTGACGAAAACGATTGGTGACCTGTACAATAGATAAGCACGTTTTCCAGAATAAATGGATTTAGTAGTGGATGTTCGTTTCGAATGGCTATATTAACCAGTTGATGTGATGGATTCTCAACCGAATTTGTTTGGAGATCATGATTGCGTTTCCCCTTCTGGGTGTCATGGTTATCAGGATCCATCTTTATTTAATAACTAATTAATTTTATTGAACAAATAAACGGGTTTTGTTTAAAAAAAATTTGAATACCGAAAATCTTGACGTTTTACTAGGTTCTTTTTAATGTATGTTAGTTGGACTGAACTGCAAGAGTGCATACAGAGAAATAAGTAAAATACCAAGAGTATGATAAAAGCAAAGTAGTTATAAAGACGAATTATGATCCTTCTTTGCAAGACACGCTCTAACATACATGCCTACAAATACACATATCTGTGGTCACGCATGAATAACCATTCTCGAAAAAAATTCCGTTCGAATATTAGTAATTACGGTAATGTTTAGGCCCTTCTTATCCCTTTGATCCTTACCAGTTGCCGACATCATTGTATTTTGTTATACGTTAGTTTCACTGAACAGATTTTAGAGAAAGACTGTTTTTGCGTAAACACACACACGTGCAGTATGATAGGCATTGTTGTCACCCTATTCATATAAATATATGTATCAGGAATTGAAAAGGGACATCGACTTGAAATGGTGAATATGCACTAGATGATTTCATTGTTGTAAATATAAGATTTTATTTTATTACAGAAGACTATAAAGTTTGAGGGGATACTTTGGGACTCAAAGTATTAGAATCTTGTTCAAAAAAAACATCCGTGTACCCCACCTTTTCCATTATCATCGGTACTCTTGTTCTCTATTTTGTTCTATTTTTATTGCAACAATAAAAATCCTCCCGTTCTAAAAGTGCAGTAAAATGTACATCAAATTTGGGAGTGCGATATTGAAATCAATTACACAACAAAATTTGTACAGGTAGTGTAGTCCATTGTAACTTTTTCGACAACATAACAACAAAGCATTGAAGATCAAACTGCGAAGACGACTTCAATATATAATGTTTCGTTTCTATTCAAATATCATATCATGTGCATGCACGGTGTACTTCACATTATGCATCACAGACTTACAATCAACAGCAGCATTGACATGAAAAAATTAAAATATAGTAAATGATACATAGAAACTCATACAGTGTAGAACTAATTATACTTCATGGAAATACCTGTGACTATATTCATGTTTGTATATAAAAATGAGTAATTTATTTACGTACGGTTTAGGAAAAAAATTAAATTAACAAAGCGTTGTATATTCCATTTAATTCCACAGTCGTTTACTCTTATTGTAAATATTACTTATGTGTGCTTTTCCAATGATTTTTATCAATATTTCAATTATATTTAAATAGAAGCATATACTTAAATATCGAAAATACATAGCCAAGAACCTGACTGTCATGTAGATTTGAATTTTTTTAGATTTTCCGATTTAGTGTGCATTTATATTTTCTTAATTAATTGACATATTAAATAAAATACAAGTTACCCCTTTAACAAAAAAATAAGAGAATCAAAATTTATATCGAATTGTAATAGAACAAGTTTTCAAAACACAAGTCATTAGCTTAACTATATTAGTATCAGGTTTGATGGAAAAAGGGTAAAGGACAAGAAAAGCAGGTACATAAACGACTTCATGGCATGCACACTAACAATATAATATGAATAAAAGCATTGTGGTATGTTGACTTCTTTGTCGGCATAAAACAAGCTACTGATATCATAACATGTAGGGGTCTACAAGTCAACCAAGTCAAGTCAAGTATGCCGAAGAAGTCAACATGCCACCAGTTCTTGGGGCTTCTTAAACTCAGCCTTGTTCTGGTAACGTGTGCGTGCTACTCTTGAAGAAAAATATATTACAATCCGTGAATCAAGAAGTCCTCAAAATTCAGGATTATGTGTATATTTGATGTTTATGATGTGAAAGGAGGAACAAAGAATTTTTTTACAGATACCTTTGACTTGAAAGGTCATATGATGAAACGAAACGATAATAGTAATAGTGCAATAATATTAGAAACAAGTTTAACAATAACAAAAGCTCTTAAAAGTATTGGAAACAAATATGGAATTTTATGATTTAAAATTAATAAAATCGCTAATTTCTTTAAATAAAACGAAAATAGGAATGAATTTGTCATTTTTTTTGATACTGTTTCCGGTTAAATAGAGTACATATTTAATGATGGTTTTAATTTGTTTTAGGTAAAATTGTGAAATTGTTTTAGAATTATGTTAAAAATAAATACCTTGGGGCCAACTATCTCCAAATAAGTATAACTAGTTAGGAAAATTAGTTTAAAATGATGCACAATCATTATTTTTGGGATGAATTTATAGATAGTCCAGAATATTTCGTGTAACTATTCACTATGTTTATTTTTTATTTCAGTCTCTTATTAAAATATACCACGACAAGATATGCTCGTAATCGGAATATTGCATGCCAGTAAACACCTGTTAAATTTGTGGTGTTTTTATTACTTAATATTCCAGTAATATGTTGAATAATTATAGATGCATGGATAGAATTAAACATATATTGACCTAAAAAATTGTAGCGACCATTCATTGATTGTCCTGGAGGTGGGAAGTATGGTTTTTATGGGATTTAGTATTGTTCTAATGCGTGGTGGTATTGTTGTATCTCGACTGTTTTGTTCGTCTTCTTAAAACAAAATACTTTTATCATAATAGGAACGGTTTCCTTTAAACTAATAAGTCTAGGAAATGTCTGCTTGAAAATCGTCAATCGAATTCAAAAAATAACAATTACGAAATATTACGAGCATTAAGAAGAAAAGTTTGCAATATTCTTAACATTACATACTGAAAGAGACAGTGGAGTACGGACCCTCAATCATGAAAAGTAGTCCGGCTATAAAACTCCCGATCGTATATGGATCATACTGAACAGTTTCTTATTCCGGCAGTAAAAGTAATAATACAGTAAGTGTAAGACAGGTATAATAGGGTGCAGTACCCAAGGGCATAAAAGCCTACAAAAACATATTTGTGAGCTGATTTATGTCATATTACCGTAAGAATTTGTTATCCCATTTCCATGTGAATGTGTTAAAATTATGTTTATTAGAGTTTGACATTGTAAGTCACAAACTTGTTCCTGATCATTGGGACTTTTGATGAGATGCCAAAGATGAGTAAAACGTTTTATAATCCATTGGTTTACATAATATTTGATACAAAGAAACAAGAAAAGTAGTTAAAAGCAACACAAGCTTCATGCCTATATGAAAAGTAATGATTTGATCAAACAGTAATCGTAAAATAAGTTTTTCTGAAATATATAATTACATAGATTTATTGTAAGTATTGGTCTTATTCGAAATTCAAATAGATTTTACCAATCAGTAATTGTTATTTCATTAAAAACATGTCAACATCCGAAGTACATGTTAGTAGTTAATAAATTTTTATCATGTAAGAGCGGATTTATATAACATATATTTGTAACGTATATAGACATACACACATACATTTTTAGTGTCTACTACAGAATTATATTTTAAAATATTACTGATAACTTGAATAATAATAAGTTTTATATCAATCGAATCCGTAAAGTGTAAATCGTATAAATAATTTTTTGGATATTAAAAATTGTCAGTAATTAAAAAGTTACGTTAAGTTTTAAAACTTGCTTGAAACAACAACATATGGAAGGTATCCTGCCAATGTTAAACCAAATTTTCAATACATGGAGAGGATGGATGTAGAAATGGGACTCAACTGTTGTTGAGGACTAAAAGCCTGGCACAGCCCCCATTTCTGTCGGACTGTTAAAAATAAACCTTAGGCAAGTCTTAATTAAGTAACAACTTTTAATTTAAAGTACGAAACGTAGTCACTGCCTAAATATCTCAATTTCGTTTTACGATGGCGACAAATGGAGAGGAGCCTGAATCGATGGACGAGTCTTTTGAAGAGGATGGTGAACCCAGTCTTAAAGATGTTATGAAGTTACTCAAGAGGAATCAGAAAACTGTAGAATTTAACAAGAAATCACTGACGACTACCCAAAAAGCGGTGGAAGAAAGTAAACAGGAACTTCAAAGTATTAACAAAAAATTACAGGGGCTAGAGGGAAAACTAAAGAGCGTCGAAGACAGGGTCCTTGTATTGGAAAAGGCCAATAAAAACAATTGTCATAAGGAGGATATAAATACTGCAGTGAAGCATCTCCAAGTTGAACTCGATGAAGCAAAGCAGCGTGCATTACGTCAAAATAATTTAATAGTTTTCGGAATTGAAGAAAATGCGGATGCGGCTAATTTATACAAAAGGTTGTTGGATATTCTATTACCACATGGACAGCACAGAATTGACTCTGATAGAATTATCAGTAAGAACAAATCAAACCACCCATGTCCGATCCGTATTTATTGCCATAATCCACTGGTGAAAAAAACTATCTTGTCGAATGTACAACATTTGAAAGATAAAGAAGAGTTTGCGAACGTGAGGGTCGATAAGGACCTGACTAAATTACAGCAGGAGGAAAGGAGGGCTAAAAGGACTTATAATACCAGATCTAAGTCGCAAAATGCCAACAAGAAAGGGAAGTCTCAAAATACGAACGAAGAGGGAAGGCCAGTGAATGTGGAAGAGGACTCTTTCGATGACGATGACGTTGATGAAAGGGGCGTTAAGCGTCGAAGGCTGCATACTGATGGCAAGCAAAAGGCCACATGACTACAAAAACGATTAAGGTACAATTTGAAACTGGGGCACCAAAATTTCCGATCGGTCAACAACAAATTACATTTAGTACACAAAATCTTGAATGAAGAATCGTTAGATATTTTTTGCATGAGTGAAACTTGGCTTAACCCTAGTGATGTATTTCCTCAAATTGAGAATTTTAAATGTTATCGAGCAGATAGAGAAGACAGGGGAGGAGGCGTGGCAATACTGTGTAGGAAGGACTTAACATCTTATCAATACAAGTTTCCGGAGGACTTTCTTTTAAAACCAACAAATATTGAAGTTGTAGCAGTGACTGTGCAGGTTAGAAAAAACAAATCATTCAATGTAGTTTGCGTGTACAGAACTGGTGCCTTCGCAAATGACCTTAAAAATATTGATAAAATTATGGAATTATTTAGTGGGGACAACAAAATGTGTTTCATTCTTGGAGATTTCAACATTAACGTCAAAACAACGAATAGGAACAGCAAAAGACTACTATCTATCGCAGAAAGGCACTCATTTAATCAGACAGTGCAAAGTGAGACCAGGGAAGATAATATAATTGATTTGGTATTTGCAAAAAATTGTGGTGCAGAGTTTTGTACGGACGTAGTAGATAAGGTGGTTTCTGATCACTTATTGGTACTCTTGTCAGTACGGGTAAAGAGAGAGCGGAAATCAGTGGACACAATTTGTATTAAAAAGTACGGGGAAGCTGATTGGGAAAATATTTTCAACTACTTTATTCAAAATAAGCAAACATTTGCAAGTGAAAAAAGCTCTACTGACCTGGCAAGTTTGCTAGTGAAGACTATAAATACTTTACATAACGAAGCAGTACCAGAAAAGACTATAAAAGTAGACAACAACAAAAGTCATTTTTCGTTTCCAGCAAAACCAAGCGGGTTATGTTTATTAGGGACTACCACAAGAAAAGATTTAAGACGACAAATTTTGAATGGCACAAGCTTAAATTGCGTCATTATGATAAACTTGTGAAGGAAAACGTAGCGAATGACATGAAGGAGATCATACAAGAGCAGGTTTTGAAGCATGGACTATGGAACACATTTAATAAAAACGTTAAACTTCAGTTCAAGAAAGTATCAGTACCTATGAGCAATATTGATCCTGACGCGTTGAACTCATATTATTGTGAGATGGGTTTCCCTCCGGGTTGTCCTCCAAGTAATACACTTACATCTAGGGATTCGTATTGTTCTTTGGGTGATAATGGTTTTCATGTTCAAAGTGTTTCGCAGACTGAATTGTTCCGGGCTTGGAGGGAGATGAGGAAAAAGTTAAGCAAGAAAAATGATACAACAGGTGTAATAAAGTTCTTTTTGGATAAGCTTATCAATTTTCCACCAGTGAATGAAATAGTGCTAAAGTTTGTAAACATGTCGTTTATGGAAGGTAGGGTGTCGAGTGAATTAAAAATAGCAAGAGTGATTCCAATACCAAAAGTAGAGGGTGCAAAAGTACCTGCCGATTTTCGACCTATTTCAATTACTTCTAACTTTCTTCTATTGCTTGAAAAAATCTATCATAAGAAATTGATCAAATTTTTAGAGGAAGTCAAAGTTCTATCGCCGGCACAGTTTGGCTGCAGAAAGCACCATTCGACTGAATTAGCAATGATTGCTACATCGGATATTGTACTAAAAACATTGATTCAGGCTCATTTGCAGTTCTCGTGTCGATTGATCTGCGAAAAGCATTTGACTCTATCCATAAAGATAAACTACTACAGAAATTGAGATTAAAATATGGGATATCTGATTTTTGGCTTCATAGCTATTTAGAAAATCGTAGACAGTTTGTCGATAACAATGGAAAATTATCTGAATTGCGAGAAGTACTGATAGGCGTTCCTGCTGGAAGTATACTTGGTCCGATTTTATTTGCGTTATATATAAATGATCTTCCTAATGTAGTGTCCAACGGAATAACAGTTATGTTTGTAGATGATTCAAATTTCATATTTGTATCACCGTATGATAAAATGCAGCATTTACAAGAACTGATAAATGAAGACATGGCAGCTGTTTGTAACTATTTGAGTGAAAATTCGTTGGTAATAAACAGTGATAAGACAAAGATGATAACATTGAGTTCCTCAAGAAAAGTGCAAGTACTTGATAGTTTTTATTTTGAAATAAGTGGTTTTAGGGTGGTGACCGAAAAAACACTAAAGTGTTTGGGCATTACCTTTGACAGGTGTATGTCATGGAAATCGCACATTCAGAATGTGGCAAAGTGTTGTTTTATTAGAATAAGAGCAATATACGCCATAAGGAAATATTTTAATTCCAGTCAGTTAAAGCAACTTTGTGAGTCTTTTGTTCTTTCTGTGATTAATTACATGATCCCAGTTTATGGAACAGCTTCAGGTGAAAGTTTAAGATTACTATGCAGGATTATTCGCACTGTAGCCAGATTGACCCTTAATGTGAAGAAACATGACCCAATATCGCAACGCATGTATAGTGACTTGAAGTGGTTACTGCCTGTTGATTTGTGTCATTTTAAGTCTTTATGTTTAATGCACAAATTAGTGGGTGGTGAAAATGTTGACATGTTTGACTATTATTTTAGGAGAACGTCTTCTGCGAGGCGTATAAATAATTTTATGTGTGGCTATTATCCAAAGAAGGAGGTAGGACGAAATGTGTTTCATTACAGGGTGATCAAAGTATGGAATGAACTGCCAGATGAAGTTAAAAGTAGTAAATCGTCTTCAATTTTTAAGAAGCAGTTAAGAATGATTTTGCTAAGTGAATATATGTCTGTGTAAATTATTATGAAAAACGGAAAATATTACTGATATTTGTATTTTGAGAATGATTTTTTTTTACTAAATGTATGTATAAAATTTTTGTATTGTTTTTAAAACAAATATGTTACTAAATACCAACCGAGGATATTGCTTGCAAAATGGTTGGCTTTTATATTAATGGGTTTGAAAAATGTGACTTGTATAAATTGGACCGAATAAATAAATAAATAAATAAATTTGTGGAAATATTGCAAGAGCTTAAACATATTTTCACGTGCATTTTCTTAACTAAATTAAATTTTAAGCAGGACACAGATTTAAATTTATGAATCATTTGGAGGATCAAGATTTACATTTAATTTTATCAAAACATATGCCATCTTTAGAAAAAAAGTCATTAATAAATATACTTTGCAAAAATACATACACACAAGATCCACTATCAAATCAACAAAAACGATTCGCCACATTTAAACCATACTGCTTCCAAATTTCGCATTACTGCTAATTCCACAAATGGTATATGCTCAAGAATCCTTTCAATCTCGTCCTTGTCATCTTTTGAAATCTACAAAATCAGATACCAAAAATATTCCATATACAACACAATCAAGATTCCTATGAAAATTTGTAAGCACATAACAAAAGTATATTACCCCCCCAAAATTCCTAATTTTCAATGAGGTCAATCCCTGAACTTTTGCAAATCCGTTTCTGAACGCGTCCTTTGATAAAAATACTTTCTCCCCTTGAAATTCTATTTCCAAAAACTTCAATCCTACAAAGTTCACAGAAAGAAGAATTAAAAATTAAGTTCACGTGCCAGAAGTATTAAACTATAAATTTTTTCAGTCAAGATAATTAAATTAGTACATACCTTTAATTTTTCTAAGATGCTCAATAAAACTTTCACTCCAATCCTTTCCATAACCCGTTTCCCTAATTAACACCCTCAAATCTTCAATCTTCCCTTTTCCAGTTCCCATCCATTCTAACAACCGCTCCAACGTGTTTTGTCTATCCAACCCTAAATTCACTTTGATCAAATTTCCCAGCCCTTTCCCCAACTGCACAACATTGTCAAGTTTCAAAATTCCACAAATTTGCAATTGCTTTAAACGATGTCCTATACCAGCAATTTCTTCCATTTTCCCAAAAAACAAGTCTGCCCCTTTATTCCAATTATTTTGTCGCTGTTTACGGCCACCCTTATCCAAAAACGTACAAATTTCTAATTTCGAACAATTTCTCAGAAGCTCATTTCCCTCCAAAGTGAACGTTCCAATATTTCTGTGCACAAATTTCTTTAAACGTGGTAGCACCGGAATTTCAAGCTCCAGAAATCTGTACTGAGCAGTGTCAATTTCTAATGTTTTCAGTGTACCCGCGCAACTTTCCAACAAATCCCTAAAATATGCCATAGAGCCCTCTTCGGACAATATATTATCCAAACGAAAATGTTTCAAGGGACATTTAAACAACGACAAGATTTTCAAACAAATTGGATCCCTTCCAACAAAAACGTTATCTTGAAACTCCAAATGTTCTAAACTGGACCTCAATTGGCTGGGTTGATAAAATAGAAAAAGAGCCAAGTCCCTACACTGCTGCTTGCCATTTAATTTTTTAATTATTATTTTCTCTAAAGGTGCAACCCTCAAAAGTAGTCCAATTATACCCCAGTCAACTATCTCACGCTGGGCATAACTACCAGAATTGAAATATTTCGAGGTTTTAACAATTTCAAAGAAATTATCGGGATGTTCATCAGTCTTCTTTTCAATCAGTTGAAAGAAGCGGTCCCCTTGATCATCATTTTCTGTAGGAACAATGCCGTAACTCTTTTTGCCACTACACTGTGTAAAGATTCCCGCAGGGTCACTATTATTAACAGAAATAATTAAGGATTTTAATTTTCTGCAATGGGGTTCCCCCATTTCAAATTCCCTTTTCTTTTGTTCCTTTCCCTGCAAAACGTATATCAGGCTTGCAAAGCACTCAATATCAGATAAGTGTAATGACTCCAAATAAGGGCACCAAGTTTGAACACAATTGCCAAGAAATTCGTTTTTATGATAGCAGTCTAAGGCACACGAATAATGAAGACTTTTAACTTGGCCACCAACAAATTCAAACCAACGGATGACCTTCGAATCCTTAATATCCTCACAGAGTTCCACGGTAACTTTTATATTGTCGAATTTTGGAGTATCTGGATAAGGTGATTGGTATTGAGAACCCGTAAATTTCGGACTGCGAATCCATTTCCAACCGAGACCTTCAGGATAACTGTTTAAAAGTCGGTGTAAAGGTATTTCGGTTTGGGGTCGTAATATTTTGCACACCTCGACATCCCAGAGTTTACAAATTAATCGTAGTGACGAAAATGATGGCTGACTTTTGCAAAAGACAAGAACAGTTTCTAGAATGGATTGTTTAAGTAGAGGATGTTCGTTTCGAATCCAGGATCGATCAGGATCCATATTTGTGTTTTAACCGAATAGTCAACTTTAACAATTAAATAAACAGGTTTTGTTCCATAAAAGGTTCAATGCCGAAAATTACTGGGAAGTTTTGTTGTAAATGTATGTTTGTTTGACTGATCTGAGTGAGTGAATGCAGAGAAGTGAGTAGAATGTTAACAAGTTTATAAGGAAATGAATGGGGTAACTACAAAGTAAGTACAAACACGAAATAGGATGTATTCTGGCAAGACACACTCTAACAAACATGCATACACACACACGTGTGTGTTCATGCGTGAATAGCCATTCTCTAAAATTTGTCCGTTGGAAAACTCGTATTTACGGCAATATTAATTCATACGTTAGTTTCAGTGAACAAGCTTTCTTCAGTAGGATCTTTCCTGTGTAAACCAACACATGCAGTATGCGCACAGTAAGTTAATGTTTTGAAAAGGCATTGTTGGCATCCTAGTCACGTATCCGGACTTGAAACGAGGCATCAACTTCAAATGCTAAATAAGCACTAGATGCTTTCATTGTTGTAAATTGTAAGAGTTTATTTTATTAAAGAGGGATATATAGCCAGAGTGGATATTTTGCAGCTCATAGTATTAGAATCCAGTACAAAAGGGACGTCCGTGTATTTTATGTATCCCAGCTCTTCCATCATATCGATACTTTAGCTCTTTCTTGTGTTCTATTTTTAATGCAACAGTGGAATTTTTACCGTTCTTAAAGTACAGTAAAATGTACAGCAAATTTGGGATTGCAATATATTGAAATTATGAAGACCATCAAATTTATAGAGGTGTCTTATTCCATTCTAACTTACTTTTTTGTTATTCTTTTTCGACTATGATGCATTTTAAATCCCAAAAATTTTGCGAGCTATGAAAATTGATTTTTTTCGACTACATAGCAACAGAACACTCAAGATTAAAATATGAAGGGGATTTCAATATATCATGTTTATTTTCTATTCAAATTGTGAATCAAAAATAGATCGAAAAAAACCCACTATGATTTCATGACCAAAATGATTAGAGTAAACCAAAATCACTGTACATTTTCATTTTCTTGTTTATATTCATTTGCTTATGGAAGAACATGCGATTTTTTAAATTAAAACATCATTTTATTGCTCTCTAAAATAAAATTGCTTATAAAGATTATGGAAATAATTTAAATTCAAAAAATATGTAACGTGAAAACTAACAATTAGTAATCATTTGACAGTACAGGAACTCCATACTATTTACTTTTTTGACGAATTTGACTTTTGACTTTAGATTTGGCAGCACTGGAATTTCAAATTTTGGAGGCAATGTCTCTCTGAACATTCTATACTGGAAAGTATCAATTTCCAAAGTGACCAGTGTGCCCGCAAAACTATTCAATAAATCATTAAAGTGACCCATAAGGTCCAATGAGTACGACACAAAAGCAAATGCGAAATCCACAAACCCAATCTGATCTTTCTTGGCAGCCACACTAACATTGTTAATATGATCACAAGGTAGTGCGGTAGGTAAACTTCTTTGTTCGTTTGGGCATAAAACAAGTTTACATATCATAACATGTACGGGGTCCTTCACACTATACATTACAAAATGTACATCAGCGGTAACATGGTAGTGGGTAGAGATAAAAGTATACTAAAATTTCATCAACGTTCCCACAACAAAGAAAACTCTACTTATTTTCATGAATATGAAAAATATTGGTTTGTGAATATTCTCAGTTGAAAAATTTAGTTGCTTGTTAAGCTCAGCAGTGGTATGATAACGTAGGTATGCTACTAGTGAAAAATAAAGTATTAAAATTCATCATGTGGACATCCTCATAATACAGATGTGCATGGTTACATCCAATGCCTATGATATGGATTGATGAATATAGAACGTTTTTAACAAATTTATTTGACCTGAAGGGTCTTATCATTCATAATTAAAAGTTAAACTGCAACAAATTTTAATAAAACACATGGAATTTTCGGATACAAAAATACTTACATCGGGTATACATTTAAAGAATACAAAAGTGTATCTAAGAAAATTGCTTTTAAAGACACTTCAGTCAGTTTCAGGTATGTCACCAGTATTCTTAATTTTTCACTTTCTTATAGCAACTTACAACGATAACATATTACACTAATAAGAGAACTGCATGAGAAATGCATGTTAAATTTGTACCTTTTTTCTTGCTTAACATTACAGTATCAGGTTGAATTATTATACATACATTAATATTATGTTTGCATTGACAAAAAACAATTGTCACACTAAATCATTATTAGTCCCTACCACCTTGATACTAAACGTTTATACTTTGATCGTAAATTTTGGATCGTAAACATCAGGGCATGACCGAAATTTCATGAACATTCCCACAACAAAGAAAACTACTCATTTTAAGAAAATGAAACCTCGGTTCATGAATGGTCTCATAGTAACCAATTTTGATTGTTTAAGAAAATAAGCAATATTCTGAGTACGTACTTATGCTATACTTTAACAAGAAGCTATAACAATATATTGGAGGAATCCTCATTGGGTAAATTTGGTGCATATTATTTATATAAAAATGTTGTAGTGTCACCATAGCAGACGAAACGTTACATTATGCCAAAACGTAAGCAGGGATTTAAAAAAGTCCAATATGTAATAAATATGCCAATCTTAATACTCGTGTTTTCCAAAAATACATGCATACAAACCATCTACCAAATTACCAAATAGTCATGTTTCATCGACCTATTAAACAATCTCGCACCCGAATATGTTTGCATTTCCGTAAAATCCACAAAAGGAATATGCTCAACACTCCTTTCAATTTCCTCCTGGTCATATTTCATAATCTATAAAAAACATACCAAAAAATTCCATGTTTAACACATTAAAAAAAATATGTTTTTTTTTCTTCAAAATAATGAAATTATTACCCCGAAATTCTTAATTATCAATGAGGTCAATCCTTCCACTTTCGCAAATCCTGCTCTAAACGCGTTCACCGATAAAAATACTTTGTCCACTTGAAAGTCTGTCTCCAGGAACTTCAAACCTGCAATATTCGACAAAAATAAATAGCAATCAAGATCCCGCATCAAAAAAATTTGAACCGTAAATTTTCCAGTCAAAGTAGTTAATTAACTGTATATTTACCTTTAATTTTTTCCAAATTCTTAGTAAATCTTTCACTCAACTCATAAGCGCTATTTGTGATTACCACGCTCAAATTCTCAATCTTCCCTTTTCCAGTTGCCATCTCTTCAAACAAATAGTCCAACTGATATTGTCCAACCATCCATAATTCAACTTTAATCAAATTTCGCAACGTTTCTCCCAACTGTAGAACATTTTCAAGTTTTAAACATTCACAAATTTTCAGTTCCTTTAAAGGATGTCGCAAATCAGTAATTTCTTCCAATTTTTCAAAAAAACAGTTTACGGCCCTTCTAGAATATATATTTTGATACTGATCACGGTCACTCTTATCGAAAAACTGGCAAATTTCTAATTTTGGACAATTTCTTAAAAGCTCGTTCCCATTCACAAAGAACATTATAATATTCCTGTGCACAAATTTCTTCAAGTTTGGTAGCACGGGAATTCCAAATTTTGAAGCTATAAAATCTCCTGAACACAATCGATACCGAGGCGTGTCGATTTCCAAAGTATTTAATGTTTCTGCACAACTTTTCAATAAATCATTAAAATATACTTTTAATTCTCGTAATGGCAAAAAATTATCCAAACGCAAATATTTCAAGGGAAATTTAAACAACGACAGAATTTTCAAACAGATTGGATCCTTTCCAACATAAACGTTATCCCGAAACTCCAAATGTTCCAATGTCGTCTTAAGTGTACTAGGCTGATATAATAGAAAAAGGGCCAAGTCCCTACACTGCAGTTTATGATCAAGTCTTTTAACGATAATTTTCTTTAATGGAGCGGTTTTTAAAATTGGACCAATAATACCCCAGTCTACTTTCCAACGCTGGAAATACCCATCAGAATGAAAATATTTTTCGAGAATAACTTGTTCGAAAAAATTCTTTGGAAGTTCATCAAATTTCTTTTCAATCAATTGATTTAAGGGTTCCCCTGACTCAAGCTCCCTTTCACGAAAATAGTTATGTAACCAATCGTAGTCCAAAATTCTTGCACTTGCTAAGATATCACCATGTCGGCTCGATGACACAACTAAACCATTTCTAGCGCCACACCTTGTAAACTGTCCCAAAGGGTCATCACTGTCAACAGAAATAATTAATGATCTTAATTTTGTGCAGTTAAGGCCCTCCTTTTCAAATATCCTTTCCTTTTGTTCCCTTCCCTCAAAAATGTAGATAAGGCTTGCAAAGCACTCAACCTCAGATAGGTGAAGTGTTTCCAAATTAGGACACCAAATTTGTACACAATTTCCAAGAAAGGCGTTTTGATGATAGCAATTTAGGGCGCACGAATAATGTAGACTTTTAACTTGACTGCCCATAAATTTAAACCAGTTGATGACATTCGAATTTTTAATATCGTCACAGGTTATCACGATAACTTTTATGTTCTGGAATTCGGGTGTATCCGGATAAGGTGATTGGTATTGATAACCCGTAGATTTGAGACATTGGTTCCATTTCCAACCAAGACCTTCAGGATAACGATTTACAAGACGGAGTAAAGGGATTTGGGTTTCGGGTCTTAATATTTTGCACATTTCGATATCCCATTGTTTACACACCAATCGCAACGTTGAAAATGATAGGTTATGTTGATGATGATCTTTACAAAAGATAAATACTGTTTCCAGAATAACAGAGTTAAGTAGCGGATGCTCGTTTCGAACTGCTTTATTAACAATATGATATGATGGATTGTCAACTTCACTGGTTTTTGCAGGACTCTGAGTATTTTTCCTTCTTTTTGTTTGTTTCTTGTTCTCTTCGTTACAATAGTTATTGGGATCCATTGTTGAATAATAAGAACTTACTTATCTTAAGTTTAACAGTAAGTGTTTAAAAATAACTAATATTCCGAATTAGAAAAAATCTAAAAAAAATCTTTGTATTCTAGAATATTGAACTGACAAAATGTAAACGTACTGCCACAAATACAAGGAAAATAATCAACAGGCTTGTATGGAAAAGAGTAAAGTAAAAGCAAAGCAGATACACAAACCACATCTGATCTTTTCCTGTCTAGACGGCATCCTCTAACATACATGTATGCATGATGTACACAAATCAACATCCGTTATAAAAAGAACAATACGGTATGTGGACTTTTTTGTTTGTTGTTAAAATCTCAGAATCCCTCGTGGTAGAGCACAAGGGGCTGATATCAAATGATTCCCTTCTAACTT
>JAQFXM010003968.1:0-18452 GCA_034693345.1 Entomobrya multifasciata
TGTATACAGTTCCCCGGGAACTGTTTACAGTTCCTTTCAGAGGAACTGTATACAGTTCCTGAAACCTAACTGATATTCATACCATGTTCATTGTGCTTGATTAACAATCACAATATGCGTAAAGCGTAGAATGATTTCGCTTTAAATTAGCTGTTCATGAAAATTTGTGAGTAGAAGAAGATTGAGCCGTTGTGAATGACTCATGAATACTTTCAAGTAGCTGAGGAGGCTGAGACTTTTGATGAAGCGATGCGGTGATGGTGCTCACTGATTGTGACTTGACTTTGTCCTTCATTTCATGGAATTTAACCATCTTTATTATTATGATTAGGATCTTCGATGGAATTATTTCATTCCTTTTATATCCATAAGTTCACTCCTTCTCAAAGAGAAGCTCTCACATTTTATGCATCTTTTGTGTTTAAATATTACTAGTAAATGATGATTAATTAAGTTCCATGTAAATTGTTATTTCAGCTGAACTTGAAGTGTTGTTTTACAGATTAAAATGCTTGGGGGTATATTATGGTTCGTGCATTTAATTAGTCGTTAATTGCGTTATCATGAAGAATACGTGTTTTATCAATGTTTGCACATGCAGTTAAAAACATTTTTCTTTGTGTGTGATTCATTCCGACTCAGATCCAATATAAAATTGAATTACTATATAAA
Source organism: Entomobrya multifasciata (assembly GCA_034693345.1). NCBI lineage: Eukaryota > Metazoa > Arthropoda > Collembola > Entomobryomorpha > Entomobryidae > Entomobrya > Entomobrya multifasciata. The sequence continues at coordinate 673 of JAQFXM010003968.1, forward strand.
ATTACTATTACTTTTAAAACAGTCCACAATCGTTTCAAACTGCAACTGTGAAGTTCACAAAGTGAACCATAACAAGCATAAAGCCATAACATAAAGCACAAGTGCATACTTATTATAACCAAGACATAAGGTAACGTCCCTTAGTTTGAGGCTAAGCTACTATTACAATCTGATAAACCTGTTGTTGTGGTATATAGAGTGAATCCCTTTAGTCCCTTCATAAGTGTACATAAAAGAAATAGCCTGTGCATAAAATTAGTACTTGTTGGTAACTTGGTACTACGCTGCTGGTGGTGTTTGTCTCGGTGGTGTCAAAGTAAACGTTGTGCTACGTTGGCAAGATTCCCTTCGTCCTCGTGTACCACTGCATAATAAACATAACATTATTTTTAAGAAGGGGAAAGTCCTTCAATTCAATGCAAAGCTATTTCATTTCATTCTTCTAACTTAAGACCCGACAGACATAGTATTTATTGTAATGTAAGCATTTAGGGGAACACCAAGTCTTTTATACAAACAACACAGAACACGCTTTTTGCTTTGCATTTACTTTTTATTTGAGAGCTTTGATTTTTTATGAGTACGACTGACTATGACACGTATATACGTAGCCAATAAATGCACTAGTCCATTCATTTTTACCACAGTATAGTCACAAAAGTGTGACGGTATGTTGTGGTGTGAGTTGTGATGTGATATTTGTGTGTGATGAGATGACTAAGTCTGAATCAGCAGAATCAGAAAAACTGTTGACTTGAGCTAGGTAAGATCTCTCATAAAAATATGTGGTAGTAGTGTAAAAAGTTTCAGTGACTTTTCATTTAAATGTCGAGGTTGTTACATACCCACTTTATATTTCTATTTTATATCTTATGCACACACAAGGCGTGGAAAATAAAATTAAGTGTGATGTCGATGTGGTAGTGCAAAAGAGAAATTGAATATTGAACAAGTGTAACATATGCAATCCAGCCAACTCCACACGTATTAGAATTAGAATAGAAAATCATTATATAGCTATTGGAACATCATCATCATTATTGGAAAAATTGGTTTTTGGTATGCAATGTAATGTAACGTGTGTGTAATGTGTAATACTATTTAGTTTTACTGCTGAAAAGGATATTGTGCAAAAGTACATATTTTACAGAGAGATTTAGGCATACGTGCACACGTAATAACTGTTCCAATTTCATTCATGACAGATCATTCGTCCAGAAAAATTGGAAATTTCTTTTAGAAAAGTCATTATTTTTCTCGTAATTTTTTCACAAAATTTTTCAGTATTTATATTTGTGGACCAGTGTACTTTGGCTGTGTGGAGAGTGGACCAATGTGAAAAATTGAAGATAATAGTATAAAAATAATTTTTATATCAAAAGGTTATGCGATAAGTTGTGAATTTAAAGTTTAAGGTGTGTTGTGTGGACTGTTAGTTTTGTATCTCAATCTAAAATATTTAGGTAAGTTAACCTATTTTGTATTTGGTACACCCACCAAGCCCATGTCAAAAATGTCAAGAATATTGTGTACATTGAGACATGTATCGTGAGATAAATTTCATTGATCGGTGCACTGCAATTTTCTAAACTGCTGCAACTTTTAAAAGGCAATCGAATTTTTACTTCCACCATCCATACATCTTGATTGCACATAATTTATCTATTGATTCATTTTTTCCTCCTATAACAATTGTTGTAAAACGACATATCTGCAAAATTATCAGCATGATTATTTGACTGATTATTTGTACAATCTTAATACAGTGCCGTGTCAATCGCCTATTTTAAACATGATATGAATCATTTGCGTATTAGATCACCTTTCTAGGGAAAGGCCAAATCTGGATCTAGATCTGTTTTCTAGCAAAATTCCTAGAATACATTTAATCATCAAAAGCATTTGTAAGAGTCGAGTCAGTAACGTAACGCATGGCCTTGCCATTTGTCATAGTCAAGAAAATGCAAAAAATGCATTTTGTTTTCCTCTTGACTCCGTTAATGTCACATGTCATGTCTCATACCACCATACTATCATTTTTACTATATGTTATTCACCAAGTTTTCTCTCACGAAATTGCTAGTTTAGCGAGTGATTTCTCTCATTCCAATTAAATTAAATGCGCTTATTGTTTGCACATTTGTACGTTACAAACAACTGTTACATGGTGTGGGTAATGTGTACAGTGTACATTTGCAAAGTAAGTGGTCATGTCATGTCATGCATGATACTGAGCTTGAGCTCAAGCATTTTTAAAAAGTTCTTATTCATCTTGCTTAATTTTTGACCGAACGACTGTGTGAGATAAAATAAATTGCTGTCATTATATTGCACTTTAGAGTTGTGCTATTATTAAGTGATTTTCCAATTGAAAATCATTCAGTTTTGAATTCTCTTTCCTTTTTCATTCTCAACTCGGTGTCCTTCAACCTTTGTACGCTACAAAGTCATTAACAATACATTTTCCATCTGTGATCATGGTCAATGATTATTTAATTATCCGTTCGATTCTAAAACCATCACTTCCATTGGGAGGGAGTGCTGCGAAGTCAAAATCATGGTATGTTGCCATTATGGCGTCTAATACTAATGTTGAATGAGGATACACACATCTAACAGGAAGCTAGGTCCGTAGTTTTGTAGTTAATTTAATAACATATTATTTTCTAGAGATAGCCACACAGTAAGTCACTTGGTCATTAAGGAAAACTCGTGCTTCACGAGTACTCAATCCTATTTTTATATTTATTCGCCTATTTTGCTACGATCTCTGATTTCTAATAATCTGCACCAAACCAAAATATGGTTCTTGTATAAAAATGTATTCTAGTTGGTTCTCAAACTAGAGGTGTGATTATGATTACATGTAAGCTAGACCAAGCCAACCAGCAAATAGTGTAATTGGTTGTCAAAAAATATAAAAAGCACTTATTTCATTTACCATTTCAATTCAGTTTTGAATTGGCAAAAATTGCCTTGCCGTCACAGCTAAAACTGCGTAATGTTACCATAAATTGAACTAAGTAAACCATATACATGGTTTTTACGATGCATTCATCCAAACTGAATTTCCGTGTCTGCATGTAATACAGAACAAAAATGCTAAACAAACCTTGACTGAGTGAATTCATTTTAATATCACTTTAATAATTTCCTAGAATACATACAACGCGCATTTAACGTTTGTACGTGCGTTAAACCAAACGTTAAACTTCTAATGTATCCTGTTCTACTATTGCTGAAGGATTAGAAAGAAAACTCATAATTATTTGTACATTTGCTTGTCACTCAAAACATATTTGTCGAATGCAAAAATACCTTATCATTATTATTTTTAACGTAAACTTGTATTTTAGAAGACAGTGGCCCTAAATTCAGTAGATTTGATGTTGTTGAACTCATAAAAAATCACATTTTACGTGACTTGTTTGACAAATTGCAGGCTGCAGTGTAGCATGCTGTCAATTCTATGGCATGGTCCTCTTACTCTTGGGAAGAGTCCATGCACTGCATAATCTGTGATATTTACAAAACAAAAAGTTAGCATACGGAAAGGTGAAAATTGTTTGGAAATGGAAAAATATTTCTACAATATCAAGAGAAAAGTCTACCTTTCTACTTTTTCCTTATCAAAGTGGTAATATAATTGCTTTGCTATTCCAATTTTTCGTATGAAATTCATTTATAGCGTGAGCACTTGCGCTTTGCGAGGGAGCAGAATTTGCTTACAAATCACAAATGCCTGAAATGTAACTAATCTTGAACTCCATAATACTTTATCAATCTGGCAGAAATAATGTTTTCCTTACATAAAAAGTTAGTTTATCGATTTATTTAATGAAAAGGAAAGTTGCATGCATAACTAACTACTGCATAAAAAGAGAAAAAGTTCTGCAGCATTGACGAGTTATGTTTTTGTGCAACTTTGTTGCATTGCAAATTGCATGAAAGAAAAGTCAGAGAAAGATTATTTGACGATTGGGGCATTTCTATATCGTAAAGATAAGCACGGGCCTGTTTCACAAAGATACTTTTGCATCATGAAAATTTTAATATCACAAGAATTAGTCATATTTATGATGACGTAACTTTTAAAAATGCTTCATTATGATTTTAATGATTTCAATAACCAAATAACCACTTGTGACTTATAAAATCAAAATTAACATCTGTAATACATCAATACATCCATTCTTCATATCTTAAAAACTATCACAAATCACAAACCTAAACTGCCTTTCCCATCATTTTTAAATATTTGATGTCTTAAGTATTCATTAAAAAATATGTATGATGAATGGTGATTAAGCAAAAAAATGCACTCTAAAAAATTCATTTCATGTTATAAGTCAAAAACTATTTGTATATTACAATTGCGTTAAAAGCCATAAAACTTTGATGTTTGACTATACTTATCGCAGACTAACCAAATAAGCGATAAACGAACTGTGATCTCATCAACTCAAGTAAGAAAACGCAGACTTTACGATTACACGCAACTTACCACCAAATTATAGGAGTGGTAACGTTTTGCGTTGATCAGTGTACATAAAACAAAAATACATCTGGTTTGTATTCCTTTTTCTCTAGAAGAGAAGTAAGCTACTAATTACGACATGTGCAGTTTTGAATTGCTTCTATTATCAACACTAATATGCTGAGTATAAGCTTGGGATATCCCATATCATCATCCCTCATGTGTCATGTAGTCATGTCATGAGTTGGGACAAAATGAAATAGGTTGAAAGATGAAAAGGAAATAGGATGTTGTTGGAAGTTGGAATCATTTCATCTACTAGACTAGTTCATAGTCTGTAGTAGTCACTAAACCGACATTATAATATTCTCTGAGAGACGATAAATATAGTAGAAACGGTTTACGTTACGTTTGTCTTGCTTGATACATTTTTTATTACAAGCGAGAGCATTGTAAAATGTAATCTCTTCTGTTCAGTGTTCAGTATTCTCTTTCGGTCTCTGAAACGAGCATCTTCTAAACCAGAGATTTAGGACTCACATTGCAATTGCAAACTTGCAACATGAGCTCATGAGCATGGTCTTTTGTCAGTGTGCAATTTTTCATGTACAATTCAGCACTCAGCAGAATTGATTACATGAAAAACACTTGGTACACATTGTAAAAGTACACCTAGCTTTTGCTACTTCAGTGGAGGTGCAGGTGGGAGGAATTTTATTTTTGTGCGTGTGTGTTTTGTATATTTCTTTGATATTTAAGTAATATATAACTGCCGTTTTTTAACCACTCCTAACTTTAAGGGAACATTTTTGTTTTACGTGATTGAATTTGTAACTTGCAACTTGTTGAAGACAAGGCATTTTTTAAGAAATTGGTTTTTTCATACGGGTTAAGTTCGGTTTTTTTGCATTGCAAGTTTAAATGAGGTGAAAGCTGCCTATATGAAGAAAGGCTGGTAGAAAGTTTATGATAAATGAAAAACTTGTTGATTTTCATGCATTTACTGATGATTCTAATGTAATTTAATATCCTTTTTTTGCATTGCTGTTTAAATAGTTGAAGCCAAGCCAATAAACGAGAAAGTGGACTGGAAGACAATAAAATTTCCGTAGAAAAGTTTTTGTAACTAACAACTTTAATTGATCCTGTTGTCACAAAGAGGAACTGCGACAAACATTTAAACACTTCTTTTTATACCTTCGGGCAGGTGAGTCGTTGTTATTGTTATGTTTCGATTTTTTACAGCGAATTAGAGAGGAATATTTTTTAGCAAAATTTTTTGTTGCAATCGATGGGCAGAGGTGGTAAGGCTAAGGCGAAGGCAGACCTTGGCAAAAAGCGGGTGCAACTCTCTGACACTGTCAGATCTAAATCAAATAGGTTGAGTTGGTCAAGGGTGTGTTTTTATCAAAGTTAAAATAGTCTTTCATTTTCTTGTGTTTTCCAGCTTGTACTTAAGAAAACGCCCACGTTTCTATTCAGGTTTGGTACAAAATGTTTAGTTGGATAACAAAGGATGACGCGAAGAAGAAGAACCAGGAAGTGTTCGATACCGTCACTTCCGGTCTCAAGCACATTTACAGACATAAGCTACTCCCCTTGGAGTCAGCTTATAGCTTCCATGATTTCCATTCCCCCGCGCTGGACGATCCAGATTTCGACGCGAAGCCAATGATTATGCTTGTTGGACAATATTCTACAGGAAAGACAACTTTCATCCGGTATCTACTGGAACGGGATTTCCCCGGAATTAGAATTGGTCCGGAACCAACTACAGATAGTTTTATTGCTGTGATGCACGGAGATAAAGATGGAATAATTCCCGGAAATGCCTTAGTTGTTGATCCAAAGAAACAATTCCGCCCATTGTCCAAGTTTGGAAATTCATTTCTAAATCGTTTTAACTGCTCCTTGTTGGATTCACAAGTTTTAAAGGGAATTTCAATTGTGGACACGCCTGGTATCCTGTCCGGAGAAAAGCAGAGGGTGGACAGGGGATATGATTTCACTGGAGTTTTAGAATGGTTTGCAGAGCGAGTTGATAGAATCATTCTACTTTTTGATGCGCACAAGTTGGATATCTCAGATGAGTTCAAAAGATCAATAGAAGCTCTGAAGGGTCACGATGATAAGATTAGGATTATCCTTAACAAGGCAGACATGGTAGATCATCAACAACTGATGAGGGTGTATGGAGCTTTGATGTGGTCTTTGGGGAAAGTTCTTCAAACTCCAGAGGTGGCTCGTGTATACATTGGGTCTTTCTGGGATCAACCACTTAGATATGATTCCAATAGATTGTAAGTTCAGTTTCCAATATACCTTAATTTAATATTACAAATGCACAACAATACGTTGTAGAAATACTTTAAACGTTTAAATATTTTCATTTGCAGACTTTTTGAAGCTGAAGAGCAAGATTTGTTCCATGACTTAGAGACTCTGCCTAGAAATGCTGCCTTAAGAAAACTGAACGATCTGATTAAGCGAGCCAGGCTGGCGAAAGTGCACGCTTATATTATCAGTTCCCTCAGGAAGGACATGCCATCAATGTTTGGAAAGGATTCCAAGAAAAAGGAACTAATCAAGAACCTCGAAGCGATTTACATTCAACTGCAACGGGAACATCAAATTTCACCTGGAGATTTCCCGGATGTTAAGAGAATGCAGGTATGTATATGCTGGGATTATGTAGCCCTATTGATAGATAAGTATATGCATGGGACGAAGAATATTTTAAGGAATGTTTTTTTCATTTATTTGCAGGCATTGTTACAAAATCACGATTTTGCTAAGTTTCAACCTTTGAAACCCAAACTTTTGGAAACTGTTGATGAGATGTTGGCAAATGACATTGCCAAATTGATGGATCAGATTCCATTGGAAGATGCATCAAAGCTACAACACCACAATGTGGTAAAGGGCGGAGTTTTCTCAGGGGTACAGGATACTGACACTCCATTTGGTTTCAAGCAGTTCGAAGGTGTTCAAGCTGGGCGTGGGGAGCAAGAATGGATAGTTGCAAGGGAAAAGTACAAATACGATGAAGTCTTTGATAAATTGAGAAACAACGAAGGGAAAGTTGCTGGAGCTGCTGCAAAACAGGAAATGGTTAAGTCAAAGTTACCCAACAATGTGCTCGCGAAGGTAAATGACATTTTTGTTATTATGATAAGTTGTTTTATGAAAAATGAATCCTTTATTTTGAGCTAACCCTGATATCGTTTTTAAATTAGGTCTGGAAACTTTCCGACGTTGACAAGGATGGAATGCTGGATGACGAAGAGTTTGCTCTTGCAATGCATTTAATTAACATTAAGCTAGATGGTCATGACTTACCTGAAGATTTACCTCTACACTTGGTACCTCCATCAAAAAGAATAATGATGATTGACGATTGAAAATTAAATTTTATCGAAAACTACTTTTAAGAAGGAACCAAAACTACAGCTTAGTGTCTAATCCATACAGTCAATCAACACTACTTTTTAAAACTGAAAAATTAATATATATCCTTGCATCAATATAATGATAGTGTTTAGTGTAATATGCATATCTTAGGTTTAGGTTTATAGAATTATAGTTTAGCCATAAATTAGTATAAATATTATGCATCTTCCTTTTCATTATCTGAATCTGAAATACCAAGTTATGTAATTAGTAATGTGTACTCTCAATTTGTAATTATTCATTGATTTCGCTTTCAAAACTCTCCTGTAATTATGTTTTAAATTTTGTTTGAATTTAAAATTTATCTTAGTTCTAAATATGTATACTTGTAACTTTTTTTTCTTCATCGATGTTACACAGATGTCGATGACACCCGACCATGTTGACGAAAAACTTAACGTGCTTATATACATGCCTTATTTTTCATACTGAAATATTTACTGCAACTTTTATTAATCAAACAAAGTCATCCAATAATGCAAACATGTCAGCACAAATATTTAATTGCGGTTTACCTAAAACGGATTTTGTTTGCAGTTTTGGCTCGGCTCAGCTCATTTTTTGCAAATTATGTATATTATGAATTTATTTGGCTAAAATCCAGAGAGCATAAATTATTTGTGAATTTTTGATCAAATATGTGTACAGAGTATGTACGCTGAATAAAAGAAGAATGCATGCTTAATTGTTGTTCTTTCTTTAAATCAATTTATCTTTTATTACATGCATAAGGCATAAAGGAAGTAACTTAATTTAGTACCATGAATCTCTACATATTTTCTATTAACTAGTTTACACAAAAGTTTTTACAATAATTTACAATTTAACTTCAAAGTTCGAACGTACACAACCATATGCATAAAAAAAGAAACAATCTTGAAATAGTTTTAAAATTAGGTCAATCATTCTTCCTCCATGATAATATACTTGTGTGAAAAAAATCTTTAAAACTTATTCCAAACTAAACCTTCTATCAGGTTAATATCAGCTAATAAACTCACAAGTTTGTTTATATTTTAATACTAACAATAAGGCAAAATGACTGGTTTGTGGATGATTCAAAAATACATGACACAAATGGAATTATTACCACCGATTTTAATTTTTATGGCTATGAAAAGAATTACTCTAAAAAATGCACAAATGCCTTCCGTTCCTCAATTTTACAATCAAATTAAAGCTTAAAATGCGTGAAAGTAGTCGTTGTGGTTGTGTTTTGTAAGAGACACGGTAATTTGATAGTAGAATCAATGTTGTTTTGGTATATATATAAAAAGGGGTATTCAACAGTAAAAGGAATAATAAATTGCATCCTTATATTCTATCCTTGTATCTGCAATGCTCCAAACACACCGGCAAGCATGTCCGTCTTGCTGTCATCCAAAACGTTCGTCCCACCATACCTTTAAAATATCACAAAATTATATTCCATCAATTGAATGGAACTTGGAACAGGTAAACACTATTAAACATCACAAAAACATACCTTTTGGTAATCTGGTCCGCAGCCCAAGAAACAACTCTGGAGTACTCCTTCTTATCTCCGGGAGGCACTCGAGGATTCGTACTCAAACTGGAAGCACACTGGAATTAAACGTCAGAAATAAAACACGTTAAAAACTTGAGGGCTAAATATCATTCCCAAATAATTGAAGTCAACCAAACTAACATACCAAAAATAATCCGAACAGTGCTCGCATGCTGCTTGCATTCAATTTCAAAGCTTGAGAATAATAGGCTAGGGCAAGTTTCAAATTTTCGATTCCTCCCATCGTGTAACGAATATCACCAAGTCTTTGATGTACGAAGAAATTGTGTGGAGTGTGAAGAACTAGCTCTTCAGCACAGAAAACTGCACGGTTGTATTCTCCCTCAGAGAGGTACAAATCACAAAGTTCTGACCACGCCTCCTGGTCGCTCATAAATCTGTAATGATCCAAAACAAACCGATATGAAGCATGACACGACAACAAAGATGGCGAATAAAGAATAAATATGTTTTCAGCAAATATAAGTCATTTTGTAGAGTTATACCTGTTCAAATATTCTGATAATTCCTTGATTGCGTCGCTCGTTTTCCCTAAACTTTTGAGGATGGCAATTTTTCTTTTGTATGGTACGGAATTTGTGGGATCACGTTCAATCATAGAATCCAGTCCCTTCATAGCATCTTCGTGACGTCCCAATAAGTTCAGTCTCTGAATCTGCAATAACCTATTTTAAAAGACAAGCACAAAGAAAAGCAATCAATAAAATTGGAAATTCAAAAACAGAACGGGCGATAGTAAAAATCTAAAATCTTAAAAGCATTGAACAAAAAGTTATGGTACCGTACCTGACCCGTTCACTCTTTGGAAAACGTTCCTTTAGCTCCATAATTAAATCTTCTGCAATCGGGAGATTATGCATGTCCATAGCTGCAACAGCGACTTGCTCCATCACCACCCATTCTGGTAAGAAAACAAGATAAATTCGTTAGCTTCACTTGACAAATAGTTTGTTTTAAAATATTACTGCTTTCATTTTGTAAGCCTCTTACTCTCATCCCCCAACTTGGACAAATTGGACCCAATGTATGAAATAAACAAATCGACCACATCTTCACTTTTTCTTTCGTTATCGTCTCGCCACTTTCGTAGCCTATCCCGAGCATCTAAAAATCATTTGATTAGTTCATTTAGTTTCTAGTTTCAAGTTAAACTTGATACTTTTTCATAAAAGCATAGATTTATGTCATCTTGTAAAGCTTTACCATGCCATGAATTTACTCCTTCCATCTTGTCAATGTTCAAGTTGTCCCCAGCTTACTTCAGAATACACAACTTTCCCCTGACTTTCTTTTCACTTGTTCGTTTCTTAAATATTCGGATCACTGAAGCCCTGCTTTAACTTTAGATCAATAAATTCGGTTTTGATACTTATTCTTATCAAATAAGTAGATATTAGATATTTTTTGAGAACTTAATTCCACCACTTTCACCCACACTGAAGGTTCCAACAATAAACTACTAACTCTACTCCCAATAAACAATACAATTAACGATTTCACTCCCAGATAATGATAATTTCAAACTTAATTCCAATGTTTGGATAATTCACGCAATCGTCTCGTAATGTTTTAATTAGGTAAAAACGCACTTTTTCAAACTAACTATCCAGATGTCGTTGGACTAACAATGTGACGATGATGGTGATTTTTGAGGCGTGAGAAGGATGACTTGATTACTTGCTACACTTGAATTTCAATTAAGGCCTACCAGGATTAAGTGAGTAGTGACAAAATACTGTTGACTGTCTTGTCTGTAATCTATTTTTTGTTTGTTTTTGTTACGCACAATGCAACACGATAGCAAGTGCAAAGTGGCAGAAGGGAAGGGAAAGGGTTGCAATACATATGATCAGTCTAGTGTAGGTCTAGTCAAGTCAGACAGTCTGATTAGATGACTGTGGAAATGTTATGACCGAGCTACTTCAAATCTCGTACTATTTTGGTTCACGACAATGGGCATTGTAGCCCATTTTCTATTCGTTGCAGGGTTTTAGCCTTGCACGCAGTATTTAAAGCTTAAAATGTGGCGTTCTTTGAGAAACAAAGCCGTTTCATGAAAAAAATTAGGATCGCAGCAGCATAAGTGAAAAATATAATTGCTTCAGTTATGATTATATTTAATGAAAAGTTGTTGCATTGCATTACTGGACTAGTCTTTCTTTCAATTCAATACTACACTACAACCAACAAGTCTATTTTGAGTAGTACCTGTACGTGTACCACCTGGATCTATGAGGTAATTAAGTGTATGATTGAATGTCTGTGTCTGATTGTGGCTAGCGTGTCCATATTCACCAAAATGCATCAAGCAGCAAACAAAGTATATGAACGACAATGGTTAATTGATAATGATGATGGTTGTAATGTAGGTTTTATTTTAGCATGTTGGTAAGTTTGGTATGTACTGGTTTTGTTCAAAAATTAAACTTGATTGCACGAAAGAAACAATCTACATGAAACTTACAAAGCTCCATATAATTACTGGCAGTTACCTGTTGGAAGTCGTGGGTTCGTCACCTAGAAAGCTAACATCTAATTTTCCAGCTTTTAATAAATACTTCCAGTTGGTTCAGATACAGACATAGTCCACCCATCCACCTACATACTATTTTATCGTTGTTTTGCGAGTAGATATTTTGGAAATTCAAAAAAATGAGTAATTACAATCTTGTTGAAGGACCATGGGGTGAAAATTTTACTTTCCGAAAAATTCGTCCAGAGGACACAGATAAAGTGATAAAGCATATAAAAGATTACTTTCTTCGAGATGAACCCACAAGTGCCATACTTGGCTATACTGACGAGTATGGCGAGGAATTTGAAGTTATTGCGAAGAAGCTCTTGAAAGATGACCTGAGTTTTTGGGTGGAAGAAAACAAAACTGGTGATGTAAGTCATCCATCATATCATGGTCAAAAAACATAAATTGGTACAATTGAATTTTATTTTTAAAATTTCGCCCTGAATTTTTGAAGGTTGCTGCTGTACGTGTCACATTCCGTCACAGAAAGGACACGAATTTCGATGGAGTCAAGATGAACAGCAAAACAATGAAGGAGCTGTACAAGATTGTCGACCTTTGTCACGCAGGGTGTGACCTTTTCGAATACTACAATCTGGAAGAGTATGGAGATTTCTTTGTTGCATCCTGTGCACCAAAATATAGGCAACAAGGGATTACCACTGAAATGTACAGGAGATCTTTAGAATTTTTGGCTGCTGAGGGATTCAAAATGGCGAAAAGCGTTTTTACTAGCCCTTACACCAGGGCTGCAGCGAGGAACTTGGGATTTGAAGAAGTATTCAAGTTGGATTATAAGGACCTTATGGATGAAGAAGGAAACCCGGTTTTTGATGCAAAAACGCTAACTGATGAACATTACGCTTCGATGATGTGCAAGAGACTATAGTTTAGAATGCCTATGTATTTTTGTATTCATTTTAGTTGGATAAATGGAAATATTGTAATCTCTGAAAGCGTTCTGCATTTTAAAACATTGTGTCAATTTCAATTGTTTTAGCATTGTATAAGTAATTTTAGTTTTACCAATCAAATTTTACACAGTGAGCAGTTGGAATCATGGATAAGTAAAATTTTAATCTGTAATATCGGTAATTGGCTACCAATTTTTAAATGAATTTATCTCGTCAATTGTGGTGATGATATCTTAATAGCATTTTAATGACTAACTTTACGATTGTGATCATTTATGAAGAGATTAGGATTTTACAAATAAATATGCGTTGCATAACCAGTACTTAAGTAAGAAGGCGGATGGTCCATAGCCAATGGCCCTTAGAGTTCTTGTTTAGATAACATCACAAAATACTACATAGCCAGCCTGTAGTAACTCGACCACCCGCCTCGAAAGAAGACAGTCGGTCATTAATCAAGGTAATCCACTAATCAAATTTTGATGGTTGCAGTCTAGCTATAGACTAGACTACGCTGGAATTTCTGAATTTTAAGCACATTGTCCATTCATTTTGCAAAAAAAAATAATCTGCATGGTGTAATCATATTCAAACATAGGTTTCTTTTAAAATATATCGTCCTTGAATTTGAATCTATTTTTCTATTCAACAAAAAAAAATTGAATGCTTTTACACCGCCTGGAAAGATACTAGATACTAGATACACAAATTAGAAGTAGTTCTCCCAGCATTCACCATTCACCACGCATCCATCCAATCCAGTTAGTTGATGTTTCAGTTTATGAAAATATCAGGTATGCTTCCTGTCGTGCAACTACAATTACTTTTCTGAAAAATATTGCGTGACCTAAATTACTTTTGAGGTGGAATGCCGAGAATGACGATGAAACACTAGGCTAAAATTCTTTACGCTAAATAACACATCCGCCGTAAAAGTGAGCAACGTTGTTACTGGATAACTTTGATGTATTGCGCTTCCTTCGCACTTCTATCTCTTTATGTTAGAAACCGGTGAGTTTGAGTATGCATTTTAAGTGTTAAATGATTTTCCCACGAAAAGGTTTTTTCACACTTTAGCAGACTCACATATTAACTTTAATTTTCCATTATATAAAATGAACTATGAAAAGCACCAAAATAGTTTGGACTACATAGTAAAACTAAGCCTCAAAAATGAACTCTTCCATTTCCATCAAAGAGAAATTTCAAGCCTCTATAATTATCCTACAATTTTTCCCAAATAACAAAAATACAACACAAAACTTGGTAAATTATATTTATGAAGTCATTTATTACTGAACACAGGACTTTGCATGATGATGTACAAATTCAGAATTATACTTGATTTTTAAGCGAGGAATTCGTACGGTACAGGTTGCAAAAGCACAGGCTTATTATTAGTCGATGACACCACGTGGGCTTTTCGAGGTCCGGCAGGCTAAAAGAAAACAAAACCAAATTATATCCCAAGTCAAGTGCAAATGGAATGAGACCCGAGATCGAAACATAAAATGAGAATAATTTGCATGTGTATTTTTAAGTACCTGTCTTTTGCAGACCACAATAGTTCCTTCCTTCTTAGCGTCACGCTTAAGGGCCTCATTCAGCTGCACACGATCCAAGAAGTCAGTTCTGCACTTGCTGTGATTGACATGCTCAACACGGACGTTGATTCTGTGTAAAAATCATAGGAGTCATTAGATTTCACAGAATTTAAACTTAAATGTCACACAACTTTTACATAAGTAAAATAACAATCTACCTCTTGGGGAGAATCTTTCCGCGAACACGCTTGTTAACGATAACTCCCAAGGCACGCTTTGTAACATTGTACACTCTTCCAGTTTTACCGTGGTAGTCCCGGTAAGGCATCCCCTTTTGCACAGCACCATGGCCCTAATACAACACAAATCAAAAATATGCAAAGATAATTGATTTCACTAGAGTGTTTAATGATGATAAATTGATAATTTCGTTTCTGATAATGCCTTACCTTGATATCCACAATATCACCGACCTTGTACACCTTCAAGTACGTTCCAAGCGGAATGAGACCATGTTTCCTGAAAGGGCGTGAGAACACATCTCGTGTTCCTCGGCGATAACCCTTTGGATTCGTCATTTTGCTTTACTCAAAAATTAAAACCCTACAAGAAAAATAACCAAATGTATATTAATTTCTAACGAACTACTTTAATATTGAATCCCAAACTAGTAAACACTACAACACCAAAAGCGACCTTCCTCCTCACTCATTGTCTCACCAAAAACAAATACACAATCAAAAACAAGAAAACTATTATGAAACTATAATTGCTTGTCAATTGTTTTTAAAATTTAATTATTAATCTTACCGAAATTAGGATTAAAAATTCACTGCACTAAAACTGTAGACAAAAACTAAAATGGACTTCGACTCCAACTTCAAGTACAGCTTCAGAACGACACAGTGCCCAGTGCACAGTACAGCCCGATGTCCAATGTCCAATCTTTGATCTTGCATGCAGACATTGTAAATGTTAGATGTTTTGCTTAAACACAAGTGGTTGTGAAAATCAAACAAAATCAAAGTTTGTAACCTGAAATCAAAACATTTCAAATTAGCTAGAGCTTGCCCTTGCCCTTTCTCAATGTTAAGCATAAATTTGCGAACAAGGAAAGGATAAAGGATAATACGTAAAATTCTTTGCGTGTTAAAAATTATCTTATGTACTACATTTTCGAATTATGTTTGATTAAAATTTCCGATTCCATAAGTAAACATTTATATAGTATCTGGTACCATTTTAGAGCGCACTAACGACTAACCAAATAGGAAAAAATATGATATAGATGAAAAAATGAATAAACTCCAATCCAATTCCATTTACTCTATTTCAAGTATAAAGTCTACAAGTATTTCCAATGGCATGCAGTTAACTATGAGTTATGTTGTTAAATAATGGAACTTCCTATCCAATTCCAATTTTAAAACATTTATTTTTCGATTTGCATCACGTCAAGTAAAACCAACGAAAACGTACACAAAACACAATAAGATATTTCACATTTTTCATTTATTTTTACTGTCTGCTAAACTGTTAATTTCAGGTTTCATTACATTTACATATCGTTAGTATAACTAAAAGATGTAGAGAAAAATACAGTGGTTTTTCCGTAAAAAATAATCAAAACTTTTCCTTCTTTTGTAAAAAAACCAATTTTCAATTACACTAAATTTAACATGTAAAAACATCAAATAAGATGTGAAAGCACTTTAATCTTGTCCAACTGTCATCATTGTAAAAATCGGTAGCACCTTGTGAAGACCATCATCATCATCATGGGTGTCCAGGGCCAGGGCTTAATATACTCACAAAGTTTGGGAGGAAACTTTCAATGTAGGGAAGTTCTATTAGCATTCGTTTTTACTTTGGTTTTGGCAAAGATAGTTCGGGTGTTAATAACTTCATGGAAAGTTAGAAAGTCTACAGTCCAACAGCTTCCAGGGGGAGATCATTATGAAAACAAGCAAGAAACAGAGTCGTATGAAGCTTATCATTCCCTTCCTGGCCCGACAGCACTACCACTGCTTGGAAATATTTATCAAGTTGTCAAGAAGGGGAATGGTAAGAAAGGACGAATTTATATTTAGCCCGTTTGTTGGTCATAATTATATTAATTATGTAGTGGGGAAATAATTAGTACCAAATTAAATCCAGATGTAATCAAGGCTTTTCGAGATCTGGCAAAAGAATATGGACCGTGTTATAGGATGAGGCTTTTTGGCGATGACATAGTGGTTCTCAATACACCCCAAATGGTGCAGGTAACGTTATCTGTCTATTGACATTTTTGCACACACATCAGACATGCCATGATGATTAAAGTAAAACCTTAAATAAATTCGAATTAATTTTGCATGTTTGGTTTCAAAAGTGTCTATTGTCTTCAAATGACCTTGGCCATTTTAGGAAAGGTGGGCTAGAAGAAAAGCTTTGGCCAGAGGGTGTACCATGTTTGGTGCAATTGACAGGTTGGTTCATTTTCTATTACAATTTTTAGAAGTATAATCCAATAAGCCTTAGTACGTTAAATATTTCTGTAATTGTAAAGGTAATGAATGGAGAACTCGTCGAAAAATGTTAAATCGATCATTTACATACAAATCATTGCAAAGGTACAACAACAGTTTCAACCGGCATAGCGAAAAACTGATTATGGAATTAGGGAAACTTTTTGAAGATGGGAAGACGCACGTTGTTGATGAAATCGTGAGGACTTGCGTTTTGAGACAAACCACTGGTATGGTAAACGTAATCGAATCGATTGATGAAGTTGTGCCATTCGAGTGTTGACTGTAGTCGCACTATTCACTATTCAAAGACTGCTCTACATATATCTGTCATTTAGATTATACTATTTGATGTTATACAGAAACATTAATGGGAGTTGAATTAAGTGAAAAAGATGGTGCATACTTTTGTGAATGTGCCGAGACGTAAGTGTCTATAAATTATGAGACATCTCTATCGAATTTTCAAAAAATCCATGATAATAATGACCGTGTATTATAATTACATATATTTTAGGGCCGTCGCCACACAATTTACACGCGTTTATCGTCCGTGGCTTTATCCTAAATTTATTTGGAATCTACATCCTTTATCACGAAAGCTGAACAAATGTTTGGACGAAATGGCTAATATAACAAACAAAGTGCGCTATACCATTGCTTGCAATAACAAAATGTTGTTGCTAATTAAGTTTGATCCATTTACTTTTTGATTTATACTTATTTTGATGTATTCCATAGATCATGAAGACATACTCGGAAAACACGCAGAAAAATGAAAGGGATTTGGAAACTGTTGCAGATATAGGTACAAA
>JAQFXM010003969.1:0-18451 GCA_034693345.1 Entomobrya multifasciata
AAAATTAAAAGATATCCTGCAACTTACGCGTAGGTGGATGTACTCTTCGGGATCTACAAGCTTCAACTGATTAGGCCTGATTGAATTGAATGAATATTATGGCTGGCTGGATAAATAGAATTTTCCTTGAGATTCACAATTCACAGGACTTGGCAAAAAATTCTGCGTACGACACACGACCACCAACCAATGAACCAACAATGAATGGAAGAGAATCGGATGCTCAAGACCACAGCCTCAGGCGCAGTTTCAAGTTTAGTCCCTCTCGTAAAATGGTGGTTTTTTAACCTTCCTTCTCGTCTCTGTGTGATATATTGGTAAAAAATAGAGAATCATTTATAATACACGTATTAGATTCAAGATTAGAACATGTACATACTATTACTATATCATGCTTACAACAAAAATATTATAGTATAGTTTAAAAACTAGAATGCAAT
Source organism: Entomobrya multifasciata (assembly GCA_034693345.1). Classification (NCBI taxonomy): domain Eukaryota; kingdom Metazoa; phylum Arthropoda; class Collembola; order Entomobryomorpha; family Entomobryidae; genus Entomobrya; species Entomobrya multifasciata. The sequence continues at coordinate 441 of JAQFXM010003969.1, forward strand.
GAAGAATTTAATGAAACGACTTTAAGCAACGTGATAACTCCCTATTTTACACTGTTTCTGCTCATAATACAATTATAAACGCTACTTACATTACAGGCAAAGCACTAAAACCTCCACTGACAGCTTATAAGCTAATAGTTATATGGCCGGTACTGTAGTAAATTGAATATTGACTGGTATTTTTAACACACTATTAACTTATTAACAAAGATGCTTTTTGGGATGAAGTTTTCCACGCAGAGATTTCGTAGTAAAAATGCTCAAGGATAAAAAACAGCTTGCTATAAAGTTAGTTACTGTGAATTCTTACTCTGCTGACTGAGGAAAATGTCACGATAGCACGTATTAGCTAAACGTTATATGTATGTATGTTCGATGTTGGACGTTGCGTGCTGCAGGGAAACGGGAATAATTTCTAACCGGCTAAGCGAAAGCTAAGGTCCTCAAAATAGAGCTCTCTCGTTTTTTACTGTGAGGTGATAGAGGAAGATACTGTTAACATAAAACAGGCATTATCTCAACAAATGGCTTGAAAGTAAATCACTTTGCTGTGTATTATGCAGGTAAAAAATGGTCATGCAAGAGAGATGATAAGACAAGGAAAGATGCAGGTAAAGCCAAGCCACACCACTGACCGACCGACCGACCACTATATTGACATTCAAACTGGAATCTACTTTTTTGTTATCTTATCTTGTCAAGTGTGCTTGCTGGACAAGTAATGCAAATGCGAGTGATACTGATTTATACTAATAGGTTTAGGTTATATGAAATGATCACTGGACAAAGGACAAAGGCTTTCAATATTACTGTACACTAGTACACTTTACCTTTTTGCATTTATCGCCCTCAATAATTGAATTTGAATATAATATGCATATGCATAACACGCGACCGTTATTGATTTTTATCAGTTTCTATTGGCTTTGAACAGTAATTAGCTTTGAGCTTTTTTGTGGAGATAGAACTGTAGGAAATGAAGACAGGAAGTTTGTGTCATAAACACAAAGTCACGATTGCTAATATATAACGGGAAATGTTTGTTTGACAATGAAAGTTACAACTTTTTACTTTTTCTGAATATCCGGGAACAATTAAACACAAATTTAAGGAAAAATGGTATTTTGTCAATTGTAGTAAGTAGTAAACTGTTATCATGTCATGTTTTACTTTACGTTACGTTGTTTTAGGCCGTACGTACGTACGCGTACGATGTACATACGCTTATCGTTTATCGACACCTTTTCTAACTATCAAATTACGACACGCCACAATACTGAAACTGAAACTACAACACTACAAGTAAACAAGATGCGATGGCTGTCAAGCGTATAGTTCAGTATGTATACTATGATGTCAAATTCCAATTCACCTTTTATTAGGTTATCCGTACAAATGCAAAGAAAACTATAACTTTTATATGTTTTTCCTAATAATGCTACAATTCGTCGTAGTCAATCTTTCCTTTTTGTATATAACTTACTAATAGTGCATAGTTCACTATTTTGCATTTCCGAACAATGACCAAGCCGAGGCAGAAGAATGGAAATATTACTTTCACTATACTAGTCAATAGTATGTAGTAAACGACAGTCTAATGTCTAACCTTACCAAACCAACCGAAACCGCATATAGCACACAAATTAATTACCATATGGCACACAATTCCCAAAAGAACCAACTGATCCCGATCTTTTATTTTTGAGTAACATGAAAAAACGTTAAGTACTTATACTGGTCTATGCCGCAAAAAAACGCAATGCTCACATCAAATTGTTATACAACAGTAGACTGCCGTTAGTACTTAGTACGTTAGTTGTATTAGCATGTAGAGATGTAGCATAGGTTCCATTTCCAACTTGCTAGACAGGAAAAGAAAATATTGCTTGTTCTGGAAGTTAGAACATAGTACAAAAAATGTTCCATACATATTTGCAATTTGCAACTTGCAAGCAACCCAAGTTGGGTTACCCAACTTCCACCAAACTGAATTGCTGTGTCCGTGTCCATTCATAAGATGTTAAGTAACCTGACTTGGCATTTAGTTATGTTTGGATTGGAACTTGGAATACTGGCGTTAGCAGTTTTGCACTTTCTCTTGATTTCAAGAATTATAATGTATCTGTAAACAATCCAGTCATTCATGAAATGCAGTTCACGCAATGATAATTAATTTTACTCCAATGAAATATATTTTTATTATTTTTGCATGAAAATAGCTTATTTTTAAAAATTAGAATAACTTTCTTGTAGTCTACACTTATCTCCCTGAAGTCATGTAATTGAAGGTAAAATTGAATAGTACTTGTTGCAGCCAAAGAAAGCTAACCGTTTTCAATGCTTGCTAGAAAATTAGAAGAACAACAAATCTAATTTTAGTAAATGTTCAAATTCTGATTGCCGTGCGATATCCTGACTGTGACGATATTAAATGATAAGATGATTAGGCTTAGTTATTTTCTGGAGGAAACAGCGTAAACTATTCCTGGATAACTTCGGTGAAAATAATAGAAGTAGCGTAAACTACAGACACAATTAAAATACGTTTAACAATTTATTAATTAAACACAAATCATAAATCACACAATTTTCAATTACAACGAGCAATGCTCAATTAACACTCACACAACCTTCTCTCGCAAGATCAGGTATACTACTACCAAGAAAAAGTGCGTACGCACACATAAACCACCAAAATCCACAAGTGCATTGCTTGCGGATATCAAACTCTATGACATAAAAGATATACATACATTCAACAAAATACATATATTACAACTACTCCAATCCCAATAGTACTTATATTAAAATGGTCAGTTTCAAGAATTTCTTCTTTGTTCTTCAAATTTCGACAACCCTACCCCCTACCCCCCTCCGGGCACAAAATATCAACAAGTGTTTTCTCTCTTGTTTCAGTACCATTTTTGGAATGATCATGATGGCAAGGATTGTGTCTTCAAATCGATCATCTCAAACACAACTCACATTTTAAATCCTAACCTAAATTCTAAAAAATGAAAAATTACTTCATACTTGGCATGTAGTCTGCAGTCAGTTCACAACTTGTTTACATTATTCAAACGAAATTATATGAAGAAATGGTGACAAAAGATCATGATAACATTTCGTTACCTTCAATCAGTTTTCAAAAATGAGAGAAAATCTAACTACAGAACTACAATCTAATTCAATGAAGGATTTACAAGGACAATAATGGTTTAAATATGTATAAAATTAATCAAGCGATCTTACCATAAGTTTATGCATAAAAACGTGTGTATGATTCACACTTCATAGAACGAACGAAGTATGACGCGGACGCCAAACGCCATCATAACGAACATAACGTAACGCACCACTGCTACTGCCATATAAAGCGTACAGCGTCAGCGTCACTGCACTGTAAGCAGTGTAAAAACGTTTTGCTTTTACTACAAAACGCTAATTTCTGGGAAAAAAATGATGAAACCCAATCTTAGAGAGAAGTCAGAAGTCAGCAATCCGCAATACAGGTTGTACAACAAGACACCAAGACCAAGGCCAAGGCATGAACCCGTGCAGTATCATTTTGCCCCAGTTGTCTCATGCGTGTGAACAGCATTTTGATGGTGAGAAGCGGACAAGCACAGCATAGTGTGTTTTTAGACCGACGTGTGTGGTGGTGTGCTTTTATACATTCTGTTGATTACCGTGATTTTTGCAAGCAGAGCAGACTATTTTGTAATATCGGCATCATCTTACTAGTGCAGTGTTTGGACATTTTTGTCAATTAAATATATTTAATCTTTTTGACAAGGTCATATTTTGAGAAATTCAAAGGTAACGTAAGTTAACGTTGAAGTAGAAGTATATTAAGTTGATCCCAGTTTCGGTGAATTATCTTCTCAAGCAGGACGATACGACCACGCTTTCCTGTGTAGTGCATTTAAAAAAGTGTTTAGAAAAATGACTCAAGCTGAAGAAAAGCCTGTGGAGGTGGAAGTGAAGAAAGAGGATGTCTCCACGGATGAAAGTACTGAAAAATTGAGGACCCAGATTGAGGTAAGCCAAGAGGAAATTTAAAAGTGGAGATTTAATGAGAAAAATTATGGATGATATGATTACTGAATATATTATGTTGTGTTGTATTTGACAGTATTATTTTGGTGATGTCAACTTGCCACGGGACAAGTTTATCAAGGAGGAGTGTTCCAAAAATGATGGTTGGTTCCCTGTGCTTACCTTGTTGAAGTTCAACAGAGTTGCTAATATTTTGAAAGGGTAAGATTTGTTAGATATAACATTTTTGATGCTGGTAGTTGAATTAGCTGAGCAAGTGGTTAAAATGTGTATTTCTTTATGATTATCTAGTGTTACTGACGATGAACGCGTTAAAGCTATTTGCGAAGCCCTAAAACCATCTGAACTCATTGACGTGGATGAGGGTAACACGAAAATTCGCCGGAGTCCAGACTGTCCCCTTCCTGAGAAGGACGCAGAAGAACGTACAATCTACCTGAAGGGCTTTAACAAAACTGAGACCACTCTGGACGATCTGCTAGGTAAGTCAACTGTCAAGTGTACATTATGTTTTTAAATACAGGTGCCAATGATGTTATCTTTGTCTAATTTGAATTTTCTTTTTTGTGCAGAGTTCTTTAAGAAATACGAAGGCGTGGAATCTGTAATTATGCGATATTACAAGGAGAAGACCATCAAAACGGAGGCAGAACTGAAGAAAGAACGAGAGGCGAAGCAAGGGATTTCCAGTGAGAATGGTGCTAAGGCAGAAGCCACCGATGCCAAAGCAAGTGAAGACAAGAGTGAGCCTCAGTTGGTGTGGATTAGAAAGTTTAAAGGATCAATTTTCGTTGTATTCAAGACGATCGAACTAGCAAAGAAACTTTTGGATGAATCTAATATTGAATTTAAGGGTGCCACCATTGTAAGTTTAAAATATGATATGAGTAGTGTAGTTATTTGAAGATATTTGTGACATTCATATCTGACTGAGTTGGTTTATCATGGTTTTGATTATGAATATTTTTAGCAAATCAAAATGTGGCAAGCTGATTACAAAGCTATGAAAACGAAGGAATATCAAGATAAAATGGCCAGTCGCAAGAGGAAAGCAGGAGGGGACAAGAAGGATGGCGATGACGAAAAGGAGGAAGTCAAAGAAGAGATGCCTAAGGGTGCCCTAATCAAACTTCTTAATATTCCTGAAGGCTTTACCAGAGAAATAATCAAAGAAAAATGGTTTGGAGTTTTGGATAAGGAAAAGTTTTCGGTGAGTGAATATTATTATTATATTAGTAACTGGTTGGCGTTGCTTCGCTCCTTATGATTTATACTAGTTTTTTAAAACTCAGAGCTAATATTCAATTCATTTCTGTTTATAGATCGCATTTATCGACTTCAACAAAGGCGACCAGAACGCAGTTCTTCGGCTGGACAGAGAAGGATCAGCTACTGAAGCCCTTGAAGCCATCCCCGAAAAGAAACTAAAAATGAAGGAGGAAGAAGGCAAGGAACCTGTGACCTCAGAAATGCAAGGATTTGACGCAGAGGAGGAAGTGAAGTATATCGAAGAAATTAAGAAACAACGTGAAACCATGAAGCATAAGAAAAGGTTTGGCGGAAGGGGAGGTGGAAGAGGTGGTCGTGGGGGTAAGCGTCACAGGAGGTATTAAGACTGCAGCTGAAGTGTTGATTTCAATCAATAAAATGGTTTACAGTGATGTCACCTGTTTTTACTACGTTCAACGTACTTGATTTAGATTTTATACAAGGGTTATTGAAAAACGTAACTTAATATTTTCTCTTTTTTTGCTTTTTTTCTAGTTTTTAGGAATGTAGTAGACTAGACGCTAAATTGATTTTGTTTAAGTAGATTTAGACTGGATAAGTTATTCATCATTTATGACTATTAGTTCTTGTGTTGAATTTTATTGTCGTGTTGCACCGTTTCTTAATCTGTTTCTTGAAACAAAACTTTATATATTTTAAGATTACACTGATAATAAGGAAAATCTTTATATATTATCGAATCGATTGTTTAGTAAGACCCTATGAATAATTTACAGATGTGAAAACGAAAATAAAATGATTTTGTTATACAAAAAACTGTTTCATGTGGTTATATGTCATCCTCCAAAATCGATGAAATTAAAAATAGTGTTGATGTATAACGTACCACCTGTCTGCGAATTCTGGGGAACCCTAGAAAATATACTGGTTGTTCCTTCGTTGTCTTTTCCTTTCTTCTTCCGACAGAATGGGCAACAGCAAAAAAGCAGAAGGCACATATTTTCTGATGAAAGGAAAATTAGTCAAAATCATAATATTTATATTTATAATCTGTTATCAAGAATTTGCAGGTCACTGTTCTATAATCACAATTATTTGTTGAAGTACTCACCCACGCCAATTTCCAGTCACTTCACTTGTGCAAACAAAGCCTCGTAGTCTCTCTCGGAAGTTAAATATGTTGGCGACTGGCTTTAGTTTCTTTGTTTTTGCATTAATTTTACGTACTACATGTATGACTTTCTACTAACGTTTCCTTTAAAACCTGAATTGACTTAGGAATTTAATTTCCCAAATAACTAATTTAGCTTTTAGGAAAATAAACTTAATGCATGACCGTTCTGTAATACGATATGAGAAGTTTTCTTCAGAGTTTTTAGTATGGATTATGGAATGGATAAGGATAAGTAAAAATTACGGAAGAATTAGTATGTATTCTCAGGGACAATGAATGGGACAAATATATTTTGCCAAAGGTTTGCATTATTATGAATTATCATATCATAAGCGCACTACATTGCAGACTTGTCGAATATATTGAGATAATCATGTAGTCATCGATAAAATCAACATCAGTTTACCGATTTGTTTCATGTTTCATTTTATATAAACTTCACAGATTTGAACATTTGGTGATTGGTTATCCGTAGTATAGATAATATCTATCTCTTGTGTATCTCTGTTCATATTATGAATCATCCAACTTATCCATTGTCTCATGTGTTTAGAATTTGTAAAAATAGTCTATTTTAGTCAATCAAATGAAGGCCAAACGATACTTCAGTGGAAAGCTTGTTACACACTTCATTATATATATACGAAATGCAATGCATCAATAACTCGCAAGTTATAGTTGAATACTTAATGTCAAAATACAAATATTTTATTACTTACAAAAAAACAAAGTAGGATATACACATTTAAAATACAAAACTTAATATTTTATGTACATTTATTTTTTACAATCCACTGTCCCGTTGTTCCATCCACATGAAATCATCATTGGCATCATGAGCAGATAAGGTCCTCCCATCCATATCATACGGCCTCGCTCTTGCAATTCCTTTGTTCTTTCTCCAGCAATAAAACACCACTCCAACTGAAAACGTGGAGAGACCTACAATAATTAATATAATTCCTATAATCATTGAAGCATGACCTAAATGTCCTCCCTCATGACTGTTATTAAGCATATAAGGAGAAATAGGTCGGATAGGTTCCACTTGTTCTCTTGGAAGAAATGCCCGATCTATTGCAATAGCATAATCAGCCGAAGTCGGCGCTGCTGGACTGTCCCAATCATTTCCAGATTCCACAGGATAAACTGTTGTAAAAATCCGAAGTGGTCGCCGTGTTGGAAATTTTCGTCTTCGAGGTTTCATCGTAGTCGTCGTTGTTGTTGTAGTAGTTGTTGTTCGTCTTCTAAAAGGACGTCGTCCAGATCTTCTTGTGGAGAAAGGTCTCCGTGTCCTGGGCCTTCTGGTAAGTATTTTAAATCTGCGTGGTGGAGGTGTTGTCGGTGTTAGTGGAATGGATTGTGGTGTTGGAACCGTAGTTGGCACTGGTGCTGCTGCTGCTGTAGTTGTCAAACTAGTTGATATTGCGGTAACTATATTTGGTCTACTTATGTTTGTAGTAACAGGAATGTCAACGATGGGAGGCGACGAGAATTTCGGCAATGTTGGAGGAGGTGGCAAGGGTGCCACAGTTGTCTGAGGGGCTACAACTGGTGTCATCCGATGATGAGGGGGTCTCTCAGTTTGCCCCATTTCTTGAGTATGAATGACTGGCTGCGCTGTGGTAATTGGAGCTGGTACTTCCGAATGCTTCTCAGTTTTCATTTCCTGTTCTGGAGATTCCTGATGATGAGCTATCTCTGTTACAACGTTGTTCACTTGTTCCACTAGCTTTGGAGGTGGTTCTGTCGTTACTGGAATATGAATATGTAGAGCAGTTGTCGCAGAGTCCTCATTTGCTAGTGTCGTCTGTACAATTTCAGGTGTAGTACCAATTTTAATTACTGAAAGTACTGTGCTAGCTTCTTGAATGGATGGAGAGACATAGTTATCCCAGCTTGACTCCTGGTCTTCATTTCCTTCTATACTGGCATTCATAGGCACCGGTGTTGCAACAGAAGCAGGCCAAACTTCTTCAGGATCTGGTTCCGGTGTTGTGGGTGGTTCAATGTAACACGTTGGCTCTGTTCCATTCCACTTAATACCATCACAGAATACAACCGGGTCACCGATAAGTTGTGCATTTCCATTGCAGTAAAAGCCTGCTACTGCCCCACCAACGGAATATCGCAATTCAGCATTTTGTGGTCGTTGTAATGGTCTGCATCCCCCCTCTATGGAAAATAAAAGTGAAAGCGTCATTTTAAATATATAGGTATTTTATGTATTTAACATGTAATTTGTTATTAACGTGTAATCACTGACTGACACAAATGGGCGGCGGCTCAGACCATCGATCTCTGAGGCAAACAGTGGTCGTTGGTCCAATCAAAGTAAACCCATGACTGCACTGGAATCTCGCCAAACTACCACGTTCCCTTATCCTTGTCACACCATTAATTACTCTAATTCTTCTATTGCATCTTGGCTTTGGCCGGGTAATTAGCTCACTTAATCCTCTACCCCTTCCAGTACCACTTGACCCCCTCGGTTCTCCCATTATTGCGTGCAATTGATTAAAATCAATTTGCTGCTGATCACTTGGAGCTCCATTCCAAACAGGAACTCTTGGTATTAGATTAATAGAAGTACTAGAATTTGACGCAAAGGTATCGTTACTTCCCAAATTGCTGTTGAAGGATGATCATGATTCCCTCCCTCTGCGAGAATAACTTCTAGGAAAACTTCCTCTAGAAGCTAATGACGTTAAAGGAGAGATGTGATTTATTACACTGGGCTGTTGCGGAAGGCCTTGCTCATCAGTTTCATGATAATCATCATGATCATGAGCTTTCAATAAAATTGGGACAACGAGCAACAAGTAAACCGGAAGTTTATAACAGATTAACATGTTGATGCAATTTACGCTAAAAAAAGTCCAGTTTCACTACTAACTTCTCAAGATCAATTAAATCAATTAAACTTACAAAAATACTTTATGAATTTGTATGGCCAATTCAACTGAGCATGAACATTGAAGAAATGGAACATTGTCTGGCTTGGCTGAAACTCGGGATGGACCTATATACCAGGAAAATGGTTCATTGAAACAAAAGCAACCAAGCTAAATGAACAAGTGTGAGAACGGGATCTTTGATAGTAATGAGCCTGGAAGCAAAGGCACAAGGCGTCATCAATGTTTTCCTTGTGATAAGAACATTTTGGAAGTTTACTTTAATTTGTTCATTCATTCTATTTAGCCATTAATGAGGGCTTTTAGTACCCTGTCAGTCATCAAGAAAAAAAGGCCGGAAGCTGATTTCTGGGGCAGAGCTCTTATCTAATTCTTACAATTTTTAGTAATATAAGTATTCATGCATGCACATAATATGTACCCTCATTCATTATCTTTTATTCTTAGGATGTCGTAAGATGTAACAAAGCAGTTAGTTATTTCATATGACCGATTATTTTCTTCCTTTGTACATTTTCAAGTGACCACAAAATATTACTTATGGATTTACTATGTGGTGTAATTTTCAATGATAAGGTTACAGTTTACTTTGGACGATGCACATTTTTTGGTATAATCTGCAGTTTTGTGGCATTGCATATTGCATAGAAGAGAACGATTTTGATGCTCCTTAAAATTGAGACTACGGTTGATAATGATGAGCAACTAACGGTGAACGGTTAGCAGGAGGAGATCCATGATTAGGTGCAAATGAATGGAGATGGAGAGCCTTCAAATGATTTGTATGCCAAAAGTGTATGATTTATGATATGATAAACTTTTAAGTAAGTATTCATCTTTTTTATATGCTGGATGCGAATGGGATGCTTTAGGATGTACTTAAATAACTAGTTTTTCTTTTAGAAATAGTTAATATAACTTAAAATTATTCTATTCTATGAACTAAACTATAATATAAAATAAAACTTAGCTAAAGGAGACAAACTGGATTTTAAACAATTATTTAACCATTTTTATTATAATTTTCGCACTCATTTTTAAGACGCCCCCCTGTCCCCAAAAAAACTCTCTCGTTACATTAATAATTTGATATCTCTTCCAAATTAACAGACATTTTCATTTTGACATACTCAAAATCTTGAATAAATGTTATCCTTACAGCTACATTACAAAAAACGGACCACCATCCATCAGACATTTTTACAGGAGCAATTTTGATTATATAGGACCAATAGACACGAACAGGGGGGCAGGACGCCGAGAACTGGCTAAGAGCTTCCGAATTTGTTAGAGAGAGCAGGAACGGCAGCCATCATGCACATCAGAACACCAAGAGAGGAAGACAGGAAAATCATGGAAGCTGAGAAACAGAAATAAATAAAAAATAACAGTTTTTAGAGACCCGCGTAAAAGAATCATAGGAATAAATTGCTAGCTTGATATGATTTGTTTGAAAAGTTGCATAACTTACCACCAGCTTCCGTTGGAGTACCTTCGCCGCCGGTGCCGGCCGTGGTTGGGTTGGGGCCTGTTGGTGGTGAGAAAAGAAAGACATAATTTTTGATTGCTCACACAATTAACAAAACATCTAGTAACTAAAATCAATCTCCCGAGCTCCCAATTTAATTAATTAACTTACCAGGAGGAGCAGGAGCAGGAGCAGAACCATCTGTTGTTTCAGCTTGGGCAGCTGGAGCCATCATCAGTCCAATGAGAACAAGGGCCAACATCACGTAGGTCCACCGGGACGAAACGGAGCGCATTCCTGACTTCATGACGATCCTTACACCAGAATTTCCTCCAAAATCACTTATTATTGATATCTTCTCTCCGAAAATAGACGTCAACGGTCCACACAACTAGAGGTTGATTAGGCACAACACTTCAGAGAAATTAACTCACTTTTTGACTTCAAAAGATTTCGAGACACGAACAGCAGATCACAGGACCAGAGAAAACACGCGAAAGTGACGAAAAAATATCAGTGCGACCTCCAAGGAAAGCTCCACGAGGAAAATCTAGAAAAATAACAAATTATACCTAAAAAATACCAAGTTGCATGGCGACCGCACTTTTATACCCTTTCCAACAACGCTTACCTGCGTCCAAACAGCCAGCTTTCAAATGCACTTATAAACAAGCAGCACTTTGGTTTGTTGCGTTGGAAAAGTGCATTTATACCGACGGAGATGGATGCAATGATTGACTCATGACTCATGACATGTCATGTACAAATCTCTATTTCCCAAACGATCAGCCCAACAATTTGATTGATGATGGGTTGAGTTCGGTTGATGATGCTAAAATTATGCTTATCTGTGGATCTGAAATTATGTCCATCTCTGCAATTATGTTTTTAAATTATTTAAAGTGTTTGAGAATGCTTTCCATTTTATGCAGTTAGCAAAATGACATGGCATTCACAAAGAGAGAGTGCGCTTCTTAGCAGATATTTTTGATTTATTGCCGTTACCTCTCTGGGTCAAATAGTCTCCAAATAGGTGACCTCCGAAAATACTGAATAATCGACATGCTAGTGATGTGACCAATAATTTAATTGCATTTCATAAAATCATAACCAGCAAAAATTAGCTAAAACCTACCAAACATAACCTGCGAAAAACTTTCCCCAAAAGAAGAGTAACGATGCTCCTCGCATAATGCCCCTTCATTTTGTACACAAAGAGAAGAAGCAGCGGTCTTCAGTCTTCACCTTTTCCCAAAATTGTCTTTCCTCTTTCGCTGATCTTCAGTTGCATTTTGCAAAGATCTTTGAATAAATATAACCTTCACTGAACAGGTGTCAATGTCAATTAGTAATTTTTATCAGCTGAAGTGCTGTTTACATTTACGTTTTAATTGCACAGGTGCGCCTGCTATTATGCCACCCAGCTTGTTATGTATGTAGTGTCAGTTCATTCAAGTTCCCCTTTTCACCAGTTCCAAAAGTAGTATATTTTATGATTGTAGTTATAACTGAAAATACGTAGTTTACTGTACTTGCAGCTAAGATTTTCATAAAATGTACCATGAATTACTAATGGCCTTACTAGGCAATACTGGCGACATTTATCAATATGATGGCCGGTTTATTAGGGTAAATTATCCAATTCAGAATGATTTAAGGCTAAATTCTTGAAAGTGCATGTCATTTATGAAGATATTATGCTGTTGAAGTTGGTACGACCATGATTGCTTTTAAAAACTATCTGATTATCTGATATTTTCTAGATCTCAAAGGAATTACAAGTACCCTTGTTTCACGCTTCGGAAACTTATATACTTGATGACATCCTGGAGGTAGCTTCCTATTACAAAAGATTGGAAACTTTTTTGGACTGCCAGATTCACTTGGGTAAGACATGCTGAATACATAATCGTTATAGTCTAAATACCACGGATTCCATCTTGAAGTTAAGTAGTTTAGTAATGGGCTTTTTTTTCTAAATTACCTTTGAAGATTTGGAAAATTCACTGAATCAAACTAGAGGGTTAACTACCCCTGGCAGCGAGAGCATCTCAGTCTCAAGTGATAACTGTGAATGTCCGAAGAAGCCCAAAATTACTGGACTATATGTCAGTGCATTCTGCAATGGTGTTCGAGACATTACAGAGCAGTATCGAAAGGAAATCGCCTTTCTTGAGGAGGATCTCCTGGAAAATTCTTACATGACTGTGACTGAAATCAGGGCGAAAGTGGAGCCCTTTCGTGCAATTTTCCAGGCACTGGATTCCATGATTTTCAAGATCCAGGCTCAGTCAAGGAGTTCAGTTTTGATTGTGGAGTTTGTCAAAATGGAATATGATCATCATGTTCATTTGCAAAACACTTTGAAAAAGTAAAAATACTCTAATCTATTGGGCGGGCGTACATTTATGTATAGCTTTATGAAATGTCAGTTTTAGTAACACTTTGATTTTGTCTATATTGTAGGCTAGCTCCATGGGTTAATCAGATCCTTTATGATCAGATAATCAACTGGATTGTTTTCGGATCTTTGCACGACCCAAACAATGAGTTTTTCATTAAACAAATGCAGCCGAAAATAAGCAGTCACAAACTACTGGATACTAGTACCGCTTTGTCAAATAAGTCTCCTCATTCTGCTCCCAAGTATGGAGTCAAAGGAAGTAAAGACGGGAATTACGAAAAGTATTATGTCGACTATTCTCGAGTACCTTCCCATTTCCCCATTGCTGTAACAGATAGGATTCTATATATTGGAAGTTCCATTGGAATATTAAGTAATTCTGAAAGTAAGTCGGTTGGGTACATGAAGTAGCGTAATTGGTATTTTGAAAGGTACTAGTATAAATAGTTTCTATTAACTAAATTGCCTTTCATTTGTAATTTTTTTTCAGAAACAAGAACCTCCATAATATTAAAGCAGCAGCATTTTCACGACAAACTTAAAGCATTGCCGATTGACAGCTTTAGAATCGAAGAATTATCCACTGTACTTGGTGAAATAGCCATTGAAGTTGGAAAGGTGTGGAATCATCTATGTCATATTTTTATTTTTAAGCTATGATTGTTTATGGAACAATTTTTAAGAGTTTATTTTTTTCCTTTAGGATTTACATCATCTTGTGGTAGCTGAAACTGATCTCCCCAAACATCTTGGTATCATTAAAGACTTTTATTTGACCGGAAGAGGAGAGCTATTCCATGATTTTCTATTAAATCTCAAGTCAATATCCATGGCCAAGAGTTCTTTGCTGGCTGATGTCCGTCGAGCTTTTGTCCTGGCAGCTAACCGAGTTCAACTTCAAGACGATATTCTCCAACGAATAAATATTCAGCTTTATTCCGATATCATTCCAAATCCCAATTTAAACTTTGTTATCAACTCAATTTCTCTTGGGATGGAAGACGAATGGCCGCTTCACATTCTATTCAGTCAAGAATGTCTGTCGAAGTACAATGAACTGTTTCGCTTTCTCATGCAAGTTCGTCTTTTGCAAATTGAACTTAATCGGATTTGGCTGGATACGCGACGTGTCTTCCGTTTTCCCATTCCCCAGGGACCTGCTGAGCTTCGTAATGTAATGAGCTATTTCATAGACCATCTTCAACACTACCTTCAAGAAGACGTGCTGGAGAACCAGTATGTTATACTGACTACTGCTGTAGATAAAAGTGAAAACTTTGACCAAATTCTTGTCGCCCATGCGCATTTTCAAAGTAATATACTAGCACAGTCCTTCCGCAGTTCTAAGCAACTTCGACATTTTCTTGATGAAATCCTTAAAGTATGCACCAATTATGTCAGATTCATTTCTAACCATATTCAAAACTGTGAAGCAAAGGATCTTCCCATCAATGAAGGCATTTCCAAAGAAGTTGTCGAGTTTTCTATGGACTTCAGAAGGCATATGGATTTGCTGCTCAATCTTCTCAAAAATATGGCGTTGAATCATCAAAGTGGTCAATATTTGGGACAGTTTCTTCTTAGATTGGATTTCAACTCTTATTTCTCCTCAATTATAAGCGGCTTCAATGTGTAAATATTTTTCTTAGACAACTTTGTGATAGTGTATCCCATTCCACGTAATATGTTTTTAGAATTTAAATATTACATTAATATGTACGTATCGTATCTACTTCAAACTATACAACCATCCATGTCATTCCAGTAACTATTTGCGTTCACTTCACGCAATTCGCATGTGTGTAAAAAAGCGTGAAGCAATTTATTAAAAATGTGCATTTCGTTTTATTCCGTTCCAATGCAATTCAACTAATTTGTGTATATTTTCACAGTTATTTCCCATTTCTGCATCCTTCCTCGATCTATCTTCAGTCTTCAGACATGCCATTTTTTAAAAAGATTCCTGCGGGTGCAAAATATAAATCCTCTGACATGCCTGCTTACATATTTTTTTATTTATAAAACGCCTGCCAACCATACACGTAATATTATTCAAGTTTTCGGTGATGATGATCTTCACTTTCCACCACACAACATCAGCATTTATGCATAGTCACACAGCCTAATCGTTCATTTTGTTAATATGGCGTTTAAAATTTTTATTACATCATCCGCCCTCATTCGTTTGCATAATGAATGTCTTCATGTAAGCTATGTTATTTCAGAAGTTCGAACACAAATGTCGGCTGTGGATTATCATTAGCACAATACCAGTGTATGAAGATAACGATGATGATGCATGGAAGCGAAAGCAGAGTCTCACTGCTTACATGACACGATATTTTAGCAAACCCGCAACGCTGTATTTTATACAACGGGCAGTGCTCCTTATTGCTTACCTACTACCAACGTATGCATGCATAGTCTGCTTCTGCTTCCTGAACTCGAACAAGTCGGCAGTCGACAGTCGACACGACAGTTTGTTCGGAACCACACTTTCCGTTGGAATATTGGGTGATGCGCCGCCCGTTCGAGATGGGATTACTCTTTAAAACTTTTTACCAGTTTGATGCACAGTCCTCATGCTTTACTAATGCTATCTGAATGATGATGATGTTAATACAAATGCCTGTTCTTTTTGATGCTGCTGCGGGTAAAAATAGAAAATGGTGCGGTCACCTTATAAGGTTGTTGGGCAAATCTATTTCTGCTCTTGTTCGGCATTTCCGTCCCAGCTCCGCTCCGTTCCAGTTCCTTCTCTTGCGGAGTTTCGGTAGGTTTACATCTCCCGTTATTTTATTCCTCTTCTTTTTTTCCATACAAAATTATATTGATAGTTTATTAGTTAAAATCAAACTGTGCTAATAGCATTTATCAATTAGTGAATCAATTTTCTAATCACATTTTTATTATATATTTTTTTACATTGTTGAATAATATTTAAACAGCAAACAGGTACGTGCTCAAAAATACATACATGCAAAAAAATATACAACAAAGCTGTTTCCAAATTTATTGAATATCTGCAATACAACCACCTTGTTTCACAGAAAAAAAGAAAAATTCTTCCGTGATTTTGGTGAATTTGTTAGATTTTAGTGATAGTTTATTTCAGTGAATTTGAAAGAAAAAAAATTCAACTTTCCATTTTCTAAATTTTTCAAAGTCAATTCAAAAAACAAAGTTTAAATGAATCAGTTCGATTTTAAAAAGTTTTAGTGAAAGGGATACATCTTCATTTTGCCTGAGTCTGGATTTTATTTCATGTGAAAATAAAAAAAGTGCTCGTTTTTCTCTGTTCTCCACAGATCAATTCCAAAGTGAAAGTCTTTAGCCCGTAGGAAAGGACTCCGTTCCACTAAAATATCACAATGGCGGACGAAGAGGTAAGGTAAGTAGCTCACAAAATTTTCTCGGTTTATTTTTTCTTCTTCCACACACACAGCATTTATATATCTACCATCAAAACCAGTAAGCAAACATTAAGCTACAATTTGGTCGTGTGACGATTTCTTTTTTAAAAAGTGCTCTCTGATGAAACTGAAGCACGTAACGATTGAATGATCCACACCCGTTAATATTTTACTGAATGTAGCATTGTAGATAAAGTAGTAATTTGTAACTTACACTTTTTTCCCTTCCTCATTTTGAGCGTAAACCAAGGTCGCATTTTTGCACTCTATTCTCATCTATGACTGTGTACTCAATCTGTGTGTGAAACAAAGATTTCCGTTACACGGTTGAAACGGTTGTGAGTTGAGAGAATGCAATTTGGTGTTTGGCAAGCGATCCTGTTCAGTTCACTTTGTGACTTGGACTTGTGTTTCAATTTAAAAAATCAATTGCACCTTCAAAACTTTTACGAACGAATGTTGCATTTGATATATTTTAATTTTTTAATCCTTTATTTCCCATTTTCCTTTTTAATTGCACCGTTCTTTATATATGTATGTATGTGTCTATATGAATTATGTATATCTATGCATGATGTAAATATGTTAATATGTATGTCTATAGTTGGTAATTATAGTATTATGTCTAATTAATTTTTTGTTCTTTTTTATCCAGGAAAACAATTTTTGCCCTTTATATGTTCTTGTCTTCCCCTTCACTTGACCTTTCAATTGACTACTTCACACATGCCCTTGTTTTTTTACTATTATCACTACAACTCAACCACTGTCGAGTAGCTTTAATGTATTTTTTAAATTGCACGTGTACTTATACTGTACATGGAGTAGTTATAAAAGTCACTCTAGTGCATGTCATTAAGATTATTTTACGGTAAATAAAATCACTGCATGAAATAATGGAAAGGAAATGGATTCCAAGTATGAAATGAAAATTCCTATTTTGAGTTTTCCCAATATGAAGAATAATTGAAGATAAGTGATTTCAATAGATTCCGCCTTTATTTTAATTATCTTCATTTTGACAATGAAAAAATGATTTAACCCTTGTAATCCCAGAATGGCATTGATTCAGTTGGCAATTAACAAATTGATAGAAATTTATTGCGTTGTTTTGCGTGACATAATTAATGATACTATTTTCGACGTGCTGTTATTCAATTACATATTTCAACCAAGTTGGCTTGATTCATCATCTTTATATTCCATTTTGATTAAGATGCATCGCTAATTCAAGCATTCGTTTTGTTTCCTTTTCTAGATTCGAGAAGCAAGGAAGCGTGCGGATGAAGTACTGGACATATTTCCATCAGCACCAAATTCCTATAATACTAAACTATATTAACACAAA
>JAQFXM010003970.1:0-18450 GCA_034693345.1 Entomobrya multifasciata
AATAATTAGCATTGTGGACATACCCCTCCATTGAAAATACTGCTCATGTCTATTCTGTCTGTTTATAGTTCTTTTCACTACACTGTCATAAAAGTCACAAAGTGTGACAGTTTCTGTTAAAAAATTACAATAATTGCACTGGCTGCCGTAGCTGACCATAATAATCAATCATTATATTTAACTTACTTTTGACAACTGAAGGAAGAAGTATGAAATAAGACATGACATCCGTACTTTTCGTAGTTTCACATCGCCCCACTGAATGCGCATGCACAGGAAATCAACAGTTTTCCAAGAAAACTACCCATTTTCGATACTTTCGTGAAACATAATCTTTCTACACAATGAAAAGCCATTATTGTAATTTGCTGAAATCATTTTTATAATCTTGCAGAATTCAGTATATTAAATTTAATGTATTATGTATCGTATTTCAAGATTGAACATCTTAAAAGATTTAGTTGATCACTCAAAAGAATCACAGTTGAAATCTCACATTTTCTACCTTCTAACGACAGAAATGTAACTGTAAGTATGCTAGTCAAAGTAAATTGTTTAATGTGTGCAAACAAATAAATGCTGCAAAATGTTTAAGTAGTTTTGTTTGTTTTGAAGGTTTTTAACTTATCAAATTGGCAAATGTACTATGTACATGCATTTTGCATTTAGAACATATGTACGTAAAGATTGAATTTTATTTCAAGGAAAAACAATAATGACCAGAGTTACTCAATTGTTAACAAGCAATTTTCCAATTTGACCCATTACTGAAAGTCACAGAATTTGAAATCGGGTGCAATTGGTTGAAATAAATTTAGCAATTTAAACTGAACTGAGCATAACAAAATACATCGGATCTGTAATGTGATGTCCTTCGTTTCCTCTAAATTCTCAGTGCATCAAAAATCTTCGAACTTCGTCTAGATCGTCGTTTTTCGGAACCAGAGTCATCGTCATTGCAAGATTTCAACGAAGCAAGGGTATCGTCAAAGTCCACTTCACTCAAGTGGGAGTGGCCATCCGATCCTGGTGCAATCTTTACATGTCTCCCTTGGCACTCCTGCCGACTATAAAGCATCACACAATTATCGTAGGTGTTGATTGAAGACGTCTTTTTGTAAAGTAGCGCTGGCACATCTGTGCAATTATTTGTAATCGTCATTGACCATGGAATGCCTGAAATAGGATAATTGTACGCAAAAAAAGTTTAAAATTATTATGAAAAATGAAAAGATAAAAGTTCCATGCCCTTGAGCTTGAAACCAACTTGACTCAATTTACCCCAGTAGTTGGATTCCGTGTAAATTGTAATTTCATCAGTAGTATTGGGGTTGTGATGCGTCACTTTGTCTTTCAATTCTGTTAGCACGTTTTCAGCGTAAGTTAATTGAACAGCCAAAAGAACTATTAGGAATAGTATTCCACTAGCTTTTTTAAAACTTTCCATTTTTGAATTGTTGGAAATTAGTATGGGAAAATAGCCAAAGAAATATGAAAAGAAATCCTGTCCTACTGTGTTTGATAAAGTTTGAAAATGAAAGTGTTCAGAGTACTGATTTGGCTACATCAGCGTTTATGGAACATTTTTGTAGATGGTCAAATGACACGTGAAGAACTAATACAAACGGAATTATGCAATAAATTAAGCAACTTTACTGGAATATATTATTCCAGTCTGCTGTAATTCCAGTACAGGAGAGATTCTGAGAAACTTTTTTTATTAGCACTCATGGAATAACTTGATAGATTCATTATCATTTGCAAATTATAGTAAGGTGTTAATGGGTTAACAATTCAATGTTAATTGCGGCGCTTATATAGTATTCGATTTGTCCTTGGAAATTTTGTGCTTCTTTTTTCGGATTTGAACAAATGCTTTTAAGTTTATATGAAATGCACACCAACTCCAACTTGTATCCCTTTTACAAAAGAGTCCTTCTCGGCATGCCTTATTGGCCAACAGTAGTTGACTTCCAACCGTCCAAAGTTTCCTAATGCTACCGCTAGTCCCACTCCTGTCGCAACGCGCAACTCGTTCAGTATGTTTCCTTTAAATCAAAAATTTATATTTTAGCATGTTTATACACATAAACGGTATTCTGTTAGCTGAATATAAATATATAGCTATCAAACGTTCAACGTCAACCACATACCAGTCAAAAGTTTATCCGCTAAATTACCGGCGTTCGCGAAAAAATGAACACGACAATTGTCCACCATGGGAAACTTTCGATTCAAAAAAGGTAATCGGGTATACATATGAAATGCTGAACTCCAATAAGCCTTTTAAACAAATACATGAATAGGTTATTATTTTATTCTTAATTCAGGAAAATATTTTGAATAATGCTGGAGATTAAACTAGATGTCTGAATTGAAGTTCCTTACCAATCCACCCAATGATATACCTTCTTCTCCCACGTTAATTCCACGCATATTGAATCCGCGGAGTGAGGATGGACCACCAGAAAAAAATCGATCGGCTAAACCGCAAGTCTTACGATCACCACCAAATGGAGTAATAAGTCCTACTCTAAAGGACGTTTGGAAAACCTGGCAAACAAAGGTAGGTCCCATTATATTTTCACTTCATTACGTACAGTTTAAACTTAAGCATAATAATTACAACAAGACAAAAAATTTGAATTACAGTATTAGGTATGATGGACAAATTATGCTGCAAGTCCAAATCAAATTTGTGATACTTCACATCACCAAACAATCCGGCTAACTCGTGGAGAAAATTAGCATAAAATCCGCTATTTGGGAATATGGTTTGATCCCGTCCTTCCACTGTTAGAATGTGACGGATTGCAGACTTGAAAGAGTGACCACACTCACATCTTACTGATAACGGGGTTGTCCTTTTAGCTGGAGTCAACTCTCTCCATGTCCCTTCGTACTCCAATTTATGATGAATATTGCGTAGCTATTTGTAAAGAAAAATATATTTCAAACAATAAAACTTGTAACTAGCCTTTACCATTCAAATATTAGCAGTTCTTTCGCATTACCTTCGTATCTTTCATTCGACAGTAAAGTGTTATTAGAGAGCCAACTGCGTTATTCATGTATGACGTTTGAACATTAGTTGATTTGGTGTGGAACAATGATCCCTTTACGCTAAAAAATAATCAAGAAATGGATAAAACTTATTGTTAGTGCGTTTTTCATAGTGAATGATCATTAAAGTCATCAGCAATTCTTACTTTGCGTTAGGCACTTTGATAAGGGGCTTCATAAAGCTGACTTCTGTATTCCTTTCTTCACTAGAACTGTATGAATACTCCACTTCAAGCTTTTCCCCCCGTCCCAGCATATTAGGCATTCGTACTCCCACTTTCACCTGGGCATCCGCCTGTGACCCCATCTGTGTCTTGGCACTTGCTGCAACTCGACTGAATTCTTTGACGACAAATGTCACCTTAAGTGAAAAAGAGAACATATATCATAATCATGAGGAGACCAAACTTCCCACTAAAAAGATTGAATAGATTTTCATATAATTTTTTTTTACTTGATATGCATCATCGTTAGATTTTACTCCAGTGACACTGGGATCCTCATTAGCTGGCTTGTCAACGTCTATAATTGTTCCAACATCTCGGAAGATTTCTAATTTCTTCAAGTTGTCTTGCGCTTGGCCCACTCGAAGAATAAGCTACACATTTAAATGAGTAAACAATGATTAAATAGCTGCATCACATCATCAAAACTACATTAAAAAGTACTATTTTAAGTGGATCACCTCGCCAAACGATTTTGCCTTGAAAACTTCGCCCACCGCAGAGGCAACAAAGTCCCCTTTCGTTCTTCCAAGGCCATCAAAGTTTACATTGGTTACTCGAACGGGTACGCCCTCAAGGTCAAAGTCTAACTTACCACTTTCCATGCTCAATGCTGTATTTCAGTACTGGGTTCATTCAGAAAGTTAAGTTCACACGTTAACGATCTGAAAAGTGAAAATTAAAACTAGAACCGAACGTATTTTTAAGGTCATTAATATTTTCGAAAGTTGAAGTGCGTAAAAAATATTCCATAAATTTGACTAAACTGCTTTAAATTACCGGAAGTCTCTAGTAAAGGTATTTTAACTAATTAGATGGGTTGAATGTCATGTCAAATGTCAAATAGCTGGTGTGAAAACAAAACAAAGCTAAGACTCAACCTACGCACGCGTGCAGGTGGCAAGTGTATGATCGTGATCGTGTGGTTTGATTGATAAGTTGTGCTGAAGCTGAAATATTTCTGAAGTCATACATCATACAAACAGGCATACAATTCTACTTTCCAATTCTTTAAAGAATGATAACTGATTATCGGTAATTACTGGTAGTGGTAATCTAATTTTGTAATTGAAATACGTGATAAAGAATTTCTGGTAGTATGATTTATCATTATTTCTAAGCATCGCTTCGTTTGGCTTTTCGCGGAAATTGATATCTTCTCGTTTTGAATATATGGATGGAGGAAAAAATATTGAAATGGCGTTGTTGTTTACTTACAATAGTGAAGGAACTATTTTATTGCTTTGCATGGATGCATGTTGTGCTTGGGTTCGGCTCATGGCTCATCATTCATCAATCAATCAACGACCAATTCAACAATTTCGTCAAATTCATAATCATCTAAACCTTCATTAACGATTAATTGTGCTTTAATCATTATAGCACATTCTTTATGACTTATTGATTGAACCATTATGCATTAAGTCAAAATAACTTTTAATCATCTTAAAGTATATAGTTAACAGGTGTAAGAATATATAAATTAAACCCTAAATGCCATTATAAAAATGATAAATGATATTACAATGAATTTTAAATTGCAAGACATGTCTTAAACTAAATAGTATATGCATTCATTTAAATTAACTTATATGTGCTATTAGACATTATATTCACTTGCGACAGTTAGCATGCTTTTTTCTGTGCTACAAAATACATATATCTGTGCATTAAAATGAGGTTTCCAATTGCAAAATGGATTTGGAAACTTGCCTTCATTACACTTTTCATTCTTGTTGTATCAGCTCAGAAAAAGAAAAAACCTATATCTCCTCGTCCAGGTCAAGGACAGAAAAGTTCACCCCGTCCAGGTAATCATGGACCAAAACTTTCTGGCCGTTCTGGGGTGCAGAACCATTCCTCAAATGATTCCACAATTCCTGAAGACGTGCAAATGGACATGATCTTGGGTGTTCAAAATATGATTGACGACAACAATCTAGCGGCTTTATCCGGAAGAGCTAGCTATTCAAGGCGCAAGAGTCTTCCAAGTGGAAATTTATTCAGTGGAAGGTCAAATGATTACCGTTAGTATTTTTTTCAATAACCAATATGAAATGATACGAATCAATATTAAATTAGTACAGAATATTTTTTCTCTAATTGTCTTTAATAGTGACTTGTGGAGAGACCTACGCAGTCCATAGGGCTGGACATTATTTCTTTGATTTAGCTCCAAGAAGGCAACCTTGCCAGTACACATTTCTGGTATTTTAGAGTTAATTTTTTTCTCTAAATCTTGTAAATAAATTGGAATTTTGTGCAAAATCATACATCACTTCGTATTGTAGGGGTCAAGAAATGAAAAGTGCACAGTAGCTATACTATGCAATGAGAGAATTACTCTTGCACCACAATCAGCTAATGGATGTGATCAAGAATTCCTAGTTTTAACTGATGGTACAGAGGGGCTAATGAGTGGTTGCGGAAGCTTCAGTTTTGGGAATACTCCACGCACTCCTCGCAACAATGGCACTGACATTTATCTATATATCAAAGGGACTTCACCTTCTCGTTGCATTGCCTTTTGTGAACAAGAACTTGGAAGTGGGCGCCCAGGTCTTAATCTACGTTAGTAAATACATATAAATAGTTCCTTTTTATCGCTTTACTTAAATTGAAAGGAAATTGAAGCAAAATCATAAAAATGCATGGAAAATGTAATATTTTCAGCGAAGAAAATTACTAAAAATAAAAACTATCAAGGTTTTAAAATGGAAACGGGATGCAGTAAGTATTTAAGAAAATATTTTTACAGATCAGAGATTGCATGTTATGTATTCTTACATTCATTTCTCGTTAAATTTGAATTAGTGTGTGGGAAAAGAAGGGATTTTGGACGTGTTGTTGGAGGTGAAACAGCGTTTAAATTTGAATTTCCTTGGATTGGAGCAATAGTTTTTAAAAATGGACCAGCTAACAGGAAACCATTTTGTGGTGGGAGTTTAGTCAGTGATAGATTTTTCATCTCAGCGGTAATGTTAATTTATATATTTAAGTGTAATTTTAACTGATCAGATGAAAGAGGTGTTGCGATTAGCTTAAAATACTATGTTCCAAATTATGAATTTTGCACAGGCCCATTGTTTTGAACTATCACAGCCAAAGGTTCAACCCCGTGACATACAGGTTATTTTACACGCTCACCTAATGGACAAGAGGGTTAGAGGCAACCCGTGAGCACCGAAATTTTTATCATTTTCTTATATTTTTCATGTAATATGTTTACGAAGGTGTAGCAAAAAATGTATTTGAATCCTTTTCTCTTTGCTTACTAGCAATGATCCTCAGTACAAAGATATTCCAGGTTGGGACTTTGATCCGGAAACTGACCAGTCAGAGCAATCTATTCGAATGGACGTACAGGAAATTCGCAGTCATCCTTTGTTTAATGGCAGGACGTAAGCTCGTTGGGTGACAAACTTTATGAGGTCAAAAATTTACGATGTCGCTTGCTGTACTGATTTCTCTTTTAATATTATAGCTTTGATTACGACATATCAGTTTTGAAGTTCACTAGAGCTGTGAATCTGAAGAAAGGTAGAGTTGCACCAATCTGTCTTCCTTACATGAAGGAAAACTTTTTCTTTGAAGATGAAACACCTTTGGTTGTTGCTGGATGGGGAAGGTTAGTCATGCGACTTCAAAAACTCTGCATACAAATCAAAAAAATTTTTTGACGAATTGCTGACAATTTTTACATCAAGGCCATGGGAAGGTGCCCCGGCAGGATCGCGAGCGCTTCAGAAACTTGATGTTCCATTCATGAACCTAAAGGATTGTGATCGATACACCGTTCCTTCACAGCGTCATATTTGTGCCGGATATATAGAGGGAGGAAAGGATGCGTGTTCAGTAAGAATTACTTACAAGATTGTTTAGAAATATTTGCTTGAAATTATAAGTTAATTAATTTTTTCAATGTTTAACATAGGGAGATTCAGGTATGTGTCAGTCAAATCAGCAGTTGATCCATGTGTACTTGGCTTCACTATATTTTGTAAACTTGAAACATTAGGTGGACCGTTGATTTATCAGTTCAACAGGGACAACAACCAGTATTTATTAGCTGGAATTGTATCGGCCGGTGCAGGGTGTGCAAGACGAAGTAAGTAAAGTACACATTTGACATAGGTATTTATATTCAGTATGCGTTGGGGATATATTTCGAATGTATGCGAGCATTTATATTAATTTTTTCAGACAATCTTGGCTTATATAGCGACGTTCAGGGTGAGACAGAATTAGATTTCGGTTTTGCTAGTACATATCTACATAGTACACAAATATAAACATAGTATATTAATTCGTTAATCTGTTTTAGAAATGCTACAATGGACATATCACCAGATGCCCGATGCGGTTTACTGTCCCAGGGAATAGTTGCCAATTGCTAATTGAAAATTTTAAAATGTATTTTTGTATGACATGTATATCTGTTCTATTCAAAGAGATTATAGACAAGATTATATTTTTATTAGTAATGCGTACATTTATATTTTCGTGAATAAGGAAGGTTAATTTCACGCTATTATGGTTGCATTGCATGTCACTATCCTTCATTTGTCATTGCATAATAATTAGTACAGAATTCCCATATCCGAATTCCGTTTACTTGGCTTAGCTTAACTCACAATGAGAACTCCAACTCTAAGAACAAACTTGCGCTGCTTGCTACTAACTATTTTTAGACGTTTTGAAAGTATGTTATGTAAATAACTGGCATACAAACAGAAAATGTACCGCTGCTGAAAGTGGAAAGTACACCTTGAAAAGATCAGTATTGTAGCAGTGCAGTTAATGGCCACTTGCCAGTATCAAAACATTTTGTATCATGTGCATAAGAATTGTGCCGCAACATGTGCTCGTAACTTGCTTCGCATATCCCAAAGTTTTAACCGAATTTTAATTTTTTACTGCGACATATTCCATCAGTGACATAGTAATTCGGTGAGTTGTAGATCGCTTAAGAAAATTACTTAATGTCAGTCGGCTGTACAAAAATCATAAGTCTTTAAATCGCGTTGTTGAGTTGTTGTACTTCTTCTCTTGGAATTCGAGGCATTATCAATCAATCATCAACATCCTCTAAGCATTATCTGAAGGTGAAGTGAAATATTAATAGGATTGATCAAAATATAATTTTGCAACTTCTTAAGGGTTTGGTTTAACATTTTCAGAACTGTTCTAAGGAAAGCTGTTCAAGAAAAAATACGTACATCGTTTCGACTTCATTAATGATAAGAAAAAGGGTCACGTACATGATTTGAGAAAGTCTGGTTTCTAGCTGTCAACATAATATGCAGAATAGATCATAATGTCTGCACCAACGCAAATGCAGTACAAAATTACAGTATATCATTTTAATACAGTGATAATAATTTACTTAAATGTTTAATTAAATTTTAATGATCATTAAAAAAGTAATTTCATGAAGTGGAAATGAGAAGTTATCTTTGTCCTCCTTTCTTTGTCGCTACCATTGGAATCTACCACAACACTTCACTACATGTTAGAGAAGTATCGGTTAAATGGCCTTTTGCTTAAGCAACACCACACAATGAAAATGTAAGTGAAACCTTGAACTCAAAAATGAAGGTGGAAGGAAGGGGACTAGAGACTGGAATTTCCTTTTCTATTTGTCTGGCATGCCTTAAAATCTAATGATTGTTTGTAACAAAAGAAACTGGAAAGCTAGCGAGTACACTTTTTTGTAGATTCTCAAATAAAAAATGCATTCTATAGGGATATTATATAATATGTACTATGTGCCATGTACCTCTGTTATATATCCTTCCTTAACTTATCAAACACAACGTACTTCATTGCATTGTTCAATGGCACATTTAACAGATTAGAGAGAGAACTCACTAAGCTGATTATGATGATGAATATGATGATGCAGTATCTGATGGAATTTCTTTAATGTTGGCTTTACGGGCTTACGCACCTCGCATCTGGACCTGGACTAGTTTATGTACGTTGGATGTTATGGATGATCAAGATCCAGAGCTGGTACTTGAGGGGATGTCCCTTTTTTGTGAATTTTACATTTAGTGTACGCACTACCCACCTTGCACATGCTGATAAACTCAAGCATAAAAAATGATTAGAATGTAATCTGGCATATAAGAACTTTAGATATATACATATGTAGACTTAAATTGAGGAAAAACATGTACTTTTGAAACAGGTGGCTTGGAATTTTGGAAATGAATTTTGTTTTGTTATCACTGCATTAGCATTTCCCTGTTATATCACAAACTGTATTTTTTTAAAAATTCCAGACAGGTAATTAGTGAGCAATTACAGTCAAGAAGCTGTATATCTTGGAATTTGGATTGCTTACTGTACCATCAAAAGCGATTGCATTTCATGTCACTTTGTATTTAACTCACAATCAGGTTTACTCACTTTGATACATGATCGGAGAAAACATCCTGAAACTTTGCCTTCCGATTTTACTAAACTGAAGGAGAATGAAAGTGTCAAGTATTTTTCTCATTTTATCTGCGTGCATTTTGGATTGGGCTAATTCATGCAATTCTTATTACGACGGACACGGGCTCGGGCTTTTTGGCGACAATTACATGGTAAGAATAATTCAAAACTAATACCGACAATTTTCAAATCAAAATAGCACAGACACTGTAATTTGCAAATTGATCAAATAGAGTGGTCGCCCTCACACTCATGTTCATCAGGCTCATGGCGGACATTATAAT
This sequence comes from Entomobrya multifasciata, assembly GCA_034693345.1. Lineage (NCBI taxonomy): Eukaryota > Metazoa > Arthropoda > Collembola > Entomobryomorpha > Entomobryidae > Entomobrya > Entomobrya multifasciata. The sequence continues at coordinate 10,013 of JAQFXM010003970.1, forward strand.
CAACACGGACATGGATATGAGGGATTCGGGGTAATGTGATTTTCACAACAAAGTTATTAAACTGCATTTTACTTTTAGACAGTTGCACTCATTTCGAAAATTCGTAGGGACTCATGGACTCCATGTTTCGAACGGATTTAACTGGTATGGGATCTCATGGTCTTCATCATCACCACCATCGCCATTCTCCTTTGATTCCCATGTCACATTCACACCATCGACATGTTCACCGAGTGTATCGCCGTGCAGCCCGCCGAGGCCGCGTAAGATTGAACAATCAATTCAATTTAGTTAAAAAATAATCTAATCCTTTGGAATGAAAAATTCCTGTGTTACTTTTTAAACAAATCTAAAAAATATACTTTGCTTTTTTTCGTTGTAATCCACCCCATAAGTCCCGTAGGTCACCTACCACATCGACCTAAGAAGGCCAAGGCCAATCATACATAACCATCATGGACCATTTGAATCCTCAGCGTCTGGATTTCCTCATACACATCTCAGCAATCATAATCCAATGTATCCCCAGCTTTTATTGTTTGGCCTGTTTAGCAGTTTAGTGGAAAGTTTCACTTTATTTCGTATCATAAACCTAGTTTTTATAGTATTTTTTAATTATTACGTTGTTAACATTATGGATGGATTTGGACATGATTATTTTGATAACGACTATGATCATCAATATTATCATCTACGTAATCCTTATAAATTCACTGACCTTCTTTGTTATAATTTTGTTCACTTGTATATAACTTTTAGAGGTTTTTTATAACATTTCATACATTTAATAAAAAATAATGAAGTTCATGAAATCTGTGTGAAACAATGATTTATTTTTGTCTATATACTTATTTTTATTGATTGCAAAAGTTATAGTTTATAATGCAAAATATAGTAAATGTAATTTATACTACAATGAACATGATCTCTGGTTTATAATTTATTCTTACTCTGTAAATCTTCCTGTTATCTATCTGGCAGCATAATATCCATTCTCAATTCCATTTTTGCTTAAAACAACTTGCCACAGTTGAATTCTTCTTGCCTTGAAGCATCCGGCTCCCATCAACAAATAATATTTCCATAAGCGAAAAAACTTATCTCCATATTTGCTCTCTATTTTGGGCCAATTTCGTGAAAAATTTTCAAACCAAGCTATAAGCGTTTTGCTATAATCATATCCAAAGTTTTGCCAATCTTCAAGAATGAATTTTTTCTCTACGTGTTCGGTGATATGTTTGTGATATGGAAGAATTCCATTAGGAAAGATGTACTTATCAAACCAGGCATCTGCTAATGGAAAGTCATGATGAGACACGCCAATTGTATGCAAAAGGAATATTCCATCTTCTTTTAAACAACGGTGAGCAGTGTCGAAGAAGCTTTGATAATTTTTTGGTCCAACGTGTTCAAACATACCTAAAAAATCACAACAAATGAATGCAATTACTTAAAAATAGTCAAAAATACTTAGGATTAATTTAATTATTATTCACTAACCCACGCTAACAATTCTATCAAACTCCTCATTTAAATCACGATAATCCATAAGTCTAATGTCAACAGGAAGCTTTGAACACCGGTCACGAGCAAATTTTACACCTTGTTCGCTCACACTAATTCCGACCATACTGACCCCATAATTTTCTGCTAAATGCTTGCATAATCCACCCCATCCACATCCAATGTCTAAAACCTTCATGCCCGGTTTTAACATTAATTTATTCGCTATAAGATCCATTTTGTCAGTTTGTGCTTCATCTAGGGTTTTTGCTGTTTTCCAGTAGCCGCAGCTGTACTGCATGTTTTTGTCGAGGAAAGACTCGAAGAGATCATTCCCTGTGTAAATTATTAAAATCAATATCTTTTTCTTCGAAAATGATGCTTTAATTTTTTTTATAAATCTGTAAACTCCTGTAAAAAGTATGATAGATTTTAATTTTCATACCAAGATTATAATGTTTCTCCCCAACTTCCCAAGCCTTTTTCTCCGTTTGCAAGTTGAAATGAACGAATTCCATGTAATTCAAAAACCGGTTCCAAGGGTTCATGTACACATTATACAAGCCTGTTCTCATTGTTCTGTAATTCAATTCAACCATGTCCTCACAGTCCCAAACGCCCTGCATATACGTCTCCCCCAATCCAAGAGGAGCATGATTGGTCATTCGTAGAAAAAACTCAGCTTTGTTGTGCACTTGAATATCCCATGGATTTTTACCGTCAATCTCAATCCCAACATCACTGTACGACTTTCTCACAAGTTTTTCAAAGAAACCCAAAAACAGCTTAATAATCACTGCTTCCAATGCTTTATAAGCCCGTATAAAGCCAATCGTTACAGTGTACATAAAACCGCCGTTTGTGTCTACTTCTCTCATTGTGTAAAATTTAAGAGATTTAAATAATGAACACTATATGTGATTGATATGATGAACTAATTTGTCACTTCAGTCGGTAATTTTTAAATTTCCTACAACTACTTTGTTAGGCGTTAGTTGACTTCTTAATGGCAAGACCAACTAACTGCTTATTTCCGTCATATTAGTTGTGTTTCATGAATGAGTAATGAAGAGTAGCCGCTTTTGTTTCAGAAGCATTTTTTCAACCGACCTTATTTTTTCTCGTTCCCACTGATGATGAACGATGATGTAAAGGATATAAAGATTAAAATGGAGGCTAAGAATTGAATGAGGGAAGAGGAACTGTTTGCGTGGAGTTTATTCGCTTGGGCACGACAGATTCACGAAAACCTTTCATTCCATTCCGTTCTCATCTTACTATCATATTCTCTTTATGACAGCCTTCATTTTTTTATATTTTCTCATCTCATCACGTGAAGAAGTGTAAACATGTTCGTCGTGGATTTATCATCGCAATAATCGCACAGGTTGGTGCTAATGCCGCTATAATACAGGTGGTAATAATATTGCAGTCACATCATCATCGCACAAGCCAACCTTGCATTGGAGTTGCAATCGCAAAGCTTCCTTCCTTCGGGTTCTCTATAAATAAAAATGAGATATTGTTTAATCTGTGTTTTCATTTCATTACCTGTAGTGTATGTAGAGTGATAGTGATTAGTTGGTGATGTATGGAGAACATATTTTATGCATACGCATAATTACATATTGACGTGAATGAATAATTAGATGTAAGCAAATTTTGGAGCTTTTATGGCACTTTGGGTACACTGATATAATGATGCCGCAAAAAGAGACGAGACGACAGAGATTTCAATTGTTTACTTGGTGGGCTTAGAAAAAAATTAGGAATTTACTCTTATGCTCCGTGTAATTTTTTTGTCTGCGATGCGACTATCTGAAAAACTTAGCTTATCGTTTTCCATTATCAAACGTTTTATGGTACTTATTAGTAGCGAAAGTTGAAGCAATTATTAATCATTGTTGTCAACTGTAAACTGTGCACCACTGGAAAGGATTAAGTTTCTCAGTAGCAAAGTATTTAAGGTACTTACATAACTTGGAAAAGACTGATAATTTTTACATAACCCGTTGTATGCCGGCACATAAACACAACTGATTAAAAGGCTTATTTATTTTCCAGAATGTAGTCCAGTTCAGATAAAATGCATGTCTGCTTATTATTAAAGTTTTTATTGAATACACAAAGGAGCTTGAAAGCACTACCACACACCTGCGTTGTGCGTTGCATTGATTATTTCCATAATAAAATATTCCAAACGGTGATTCCGGTGAATGAAATGTGTTACCGGTTTGGTGTAATTAAGGTGATATCTTATCACATAAAAAGTGTTGACTAATGGACCAAATTAAAGTGAGGTTGAAGCAAACACACACAACTGATGAAAACTGTACATATTATTGAAGTCTTTGTATTACTTTGATGTATGCAACGCATGGGCTTCGAATTTATTTTGTACATATGGCTTTGTATTAAAAGTTTTTAACTATGAAAGATATAACTTTAGTTCTCATCGTCAGCACTTTGTTCGAACCATGCATTTTTGACGACCGGAAATAGGCTACTAAAATTATGCGAAAGCACGTATTAATTATTTCAACGTATTCAACCGCAAAGCAAACCCTGTAATAACAGTGTATTTCGTGGAATACTTTGTATGAGCATATAAATAGTTTTATATTATTTCCTGTGGATAATCAGCATTAAAAAAATTCATAAACTTTACAATACTAACGATAAGCTATTGCGTTCCATGTATATTCAACTCACTTAAAAAACTTTTATCACTGATGAATTAAACAAAAACAATATCCTCCAGTTCACAGTTGTGCTCTCATACTTCATTGTTGCAAGTTGCAGGAATTATTTATGCTACTTAAACATGCAAGAATTCTTTATACGTATGGTATTATGTTAGTTGATAGGTTATATGTATTTCTTTTCATTTTTTTATCAGAGCCAATAACGGTAACTCACCAGTATCAACATGCTCGAGATTTAATTCGTATAAAATGATTTTCCATGCGTGACTTTTACAATATTGTATTGTATATTTCAAAGCTACGCAAAAATGAGTGCGGGTATTGCTATGCGTTAAATCAGCTATTATTCATGTGAAATTTATTGTTGCTGCGTGTGAAGTGACAGCATAACCATAATAATAGAAATCTACATCGGCACAAAATTCTAATAATGTTTGCTAACGAGATTGTTGCTTGCTTGCACCTGTCTGCAATTTTCAGATGTAGGTAAGCATCCCATAATCCATAGTGCAGACGGCAGACAGAAGTTAAGATTCACAACACAACACAAAGTCGGTTTAAACAGTATTGTATACTTCCTTTTTGCACCTTCCACTTCCACTCCCACACATTAAACAAAAGCAATTCAAATTCTAAGCATGTGAAAAGATTTTTAAGCATTGTTAAAAAGACCTTAACCCTTTTCGTGCCGCCACGGTTGCTTAATTGGAATCCTCTTAAAATCAGTAACTCCGACCAACTTCAAATTTAAATACAACCTTCTACTGATAACATGGCCAGAAGGAGTGAACAAGGTATATTGCAAAGTGAAGATAAAAATGTGCTTAACTGATCGTCAATAGCAGACGTATATGTAGCTTATATTTATATCACAGATAGTATATTAAGTAATACATATATCCACCTATGTGCATTTGTGTACCTGATAAAGAAGCATCGAAATACCAAGTAAATTGTCAAAATCAACTTTGCAGTTCCTCCTTGAGCAAACACATAAAAGTTTTATGGAAACCTCTTGTAAAAACGCTGAGTAAACAAAACACTTAACAAATTCAATTTGTCCACGAAACGCCTTCATGCAATTCTGCGTTGGGGGCTTTGCATAGAAAATTGATCATCCACAGGTTTTGTAATTAAAGATCCGAAAAAATATTGTTCTTTCACAAAAAAACAAATTGAATAAGAATTGCCAATTATCTTTAAAGCCTTTTTGTACTAAAACGTCACTTCAAGTAAGGTACCTATGCACGAAATCATGTCTGAGTTGTACTAAAACAGTAGACACTGAAATCCACTTGTCAGTTCAAATTTTCTTGGATGAACAAAGCTTGTCTGTATAGACAATAATAAGCCTCATAATCTATTATAAAGTTTTGATATTTAAGCTGCACTGCACAGTTTGCACGCACTTTTATTGTGCATTGTACTTTGTACACATTCGTTTTTCTGTAAGAATACTGGTAAAAAAAACCTTTTCCTTTTATACAGGTTGTATCAATGGGGGGATGTGCGACTTGTAAAATTTGCAGAGATAGGATTTCACCGAACAGTAATACGACATGTGCTCGCACATTTTTATGTTAAGCTGCAGCTGACACTGAACAAAATATGTACAACTACCGATGAGGAAATATGGTAACGCTCTTCTAGATAGTTTAACATTAGCAAACCTACTTTTGTAGCTCTAGATTTTCCAGATTCTTTTTTTTCTTTGTCAGTATATAATCTAATCTACAGAACAGAAGGGTTTGTGTGCAATCCTCCTCGCTGCGATTAACACTAATGACATTACTACAAGTTTTGTCAGTTTGTCTGGCCACACAGAATGTCAGGACCGCCATTAAAACCTACATTACACCTCCCTTTTCCTTAGCTTCTTCCTTTTCCTCCTAACATTTTTGTTGAACTTCTACTACCTCACTGGAAGGCGGCAGTGGCTTTTACTTGTCTCTTCTCTTGACATTCCAATTTTCTCTCTTGTATTGTTCTCGATGCTCAGAGGAATAGAAGAAAAAAAGTGAAAATAGATTTTGCGTGCTTCAATTCACTTTCTCCCCTTCTTTCACTTTGCTTTTCCGTTGTTCATCCATTCAACACAATTGAGTGTATGGATGAATTTTTTCCCTTCCGAATTCTTCTGGCCATATATTTGCTTTTCTTGGTGTGGCTTGGCTCATAGTGTACATGAAACTAAACTGAGCTTCAATAAAAAAAGTTTATAATTTTTTCTTTGATGCTATCAAACTGCAGTGCAGGATCTACTACTGGAATTGACACTTGCGATTTTGCGAAGCATACTCAATGGACAAAATTTAGTGACTGACGTGTGCCCATTTTGTCTACTTTCTTTCCTCCAAATGTCTAATGAAGTGTGTCCAAATCCAAATGGACCATAATAAAAAAAGTACATTAAATCATCGAATTGCAGATCAAATGCCCACATAGTAGACAGAAAAGCAAATGAAATTATATGAAATTCTTGACATTTGTAAATAGTTGTTTTAAGTACATTCGTACCTGCCTCCTTTCTCTGCTTTGACTTTTTGACGGTAAAACGAGGAAAAAAACATGCATAAATTATTAGAGAAGAAGTAAAAAAGCAAGTCACAAACTAGAACAAACTAACAAACCTCCCACCAGTAGCAATCTGACAGATAGGCACCATTAACTACCTTTTCCAACTGATGTGACAAATTGTGGAAAGTTGATTGAAAACAAACAGTAGTAAGTCAACAGCACGTCAACAGTGTGCAATAATAATGACTCTTGAATACAAAGTACGTGAAAGACAGATTTGAATGATGTGGTTGACACACATGTACCATCAAAAGAGTATAAAAAGCTTTTAAGATTGTGTGGTAGCCGAAAGTTACCTGGCGTTAATTTTACAAGACTCCAAATGGGGGAAATCCAAAATTGGCTGTTAGCTGTATTCAATGTGCCCAGCAAAATTAGCTTTCTTAGCTGCGTCACAGGATTTTGAATGAAAGATCAATAATTATGATATCCCGCTGATTCTTTTGATAGATTATTAATTAAACAGAGCTTCATACTGGGATGGAAAGCAATTCCTTGGTTGGAGGTCCAGCGAGTTGTCAAAGACGATGTGTGGAACATACCAAATGCCAAATACCACACCAAGTTTTCCATTAACTTTGAAGCATTTTGCCAGATAAAATGTACAGGGTAAAATCCAACGAAGAGAATGACAAGATATGTACACATGCAGTTACTTTCACTGATATAAAATGCATTTTATTGTTTGTTTTTTGAGTTTTCGATTTTCCTAAAGCAAACGTCCACACGTGCGTATCGAATCGCATCACTTTCTTTCAATACATTTATTGCCGAACGTGTGCTTTATAAACATTGGATTGTGAATTTCAAAGAATTTTTTGGCTTGGCACAAAAGATAATTGATTACATATACTCCTAATTGCTCCACCTTACAGTCTATAATTTTTGCAGGTGGAATCGACTCACAGGAACAGCAGGACATTTTTTGGTGAAGTTGAATCATTCAACTTGAATGTCTCCTTTCAACGTGGTGTATGGTGGTTTGTGTATTGTACTGTGCAAGTAGATTCTTTCTATCAAAATGAAAGCTTCCTTTTGGACCGCCGTCTTGTGTCACGCACATCATCGGCAGTTTGATATTGATTTCGTGTAAACCATCCAAAAACAATATAATGTACGAAATTATATTAGTAACTGATCTATATCATGTAAGTAATATATTTTACTATAGCTTTGGCACGCCAAGTAGATATTAATTTGGCTAAAAGGGTTCGAGGGGTTAATGGCTATTGGAAGATTTAAATCTATCGTGAATTGGTATTGGTATTGAACGACAGTCGGCAGTGTTAGTAATGAATACACGCACATCAAGGAAAAAAGAAGCCATAAATGTTAAATGTGCAGAGATAATCAATCAAAGGTTTCAAATATGCCTTTTAATTTTAAACCATTGAATTTGTTTACTGGATTGGATGGAAAAGCTTAAGCCGTGCCCGTACAACGTTCCAGTCGTGCGATTTCGGTGCAAAAAATTTGTCTTATGGAAAACGTATATAGTTTTTATTCCTCGTTTCTCCAAACCCAAATGCAAAGTTCTATTCTTGACATGATATAAGCTAACGAATATACATAATATGGGTCGGTATAATAGAGTCGACTTGTTGTTAGTGCATAGGGTTATTAGAAGATTTTTACTTGTAGAATTTTATTAGT
>JAQFXM010003971.1:0-18446 GCA_034693345.1 Entomobrya multifasciata
ATATGAGTTTTATTATGAGGCGGCCAAATTTGAGACAATACACGATTTAGAGATAAATTATAGAGTTGTATTGTAAATAGACATACACTTAAAGAGAGGCCTTTGCTCCCTGCTCCATCTTTACTGTTTCCTCCTCATAATGCCTTCTCTACCCGCTTGGTTGACTTTAGCTTGAGTTCTCCTGATAAAAAAACGTCCAAAGAGAAAGAGATACACACTACAAACAAACACAATCCTAACCCCAAGTCCAAAAAACCGAGATAAATTATGTGTCAAACCAAAAAAGGAAGATAGATACCATATATATCCAGCCCATAAAGCAAGCCTTTTTTTCTTTTGAAACTCCCGACCGTTAGTTACTCCCTCCTCCTCCACTGTTTAAAAAACAAAAGAACATATTGTATATAAGCTTTTTTGCTAATATGCATAGTATCTGATATAATAAAAGACGGAGAAACCTTTTAAAAACCTATTTAGTTCAAGAGCAGTGACTGCTGCTCATTCATTTGTTTAATATTTATGTCTATATACATATATTATTACGCACTCTCTCCCTCCCTGTAAGTCGGCTTATCTCAGTTGTCTATCATATCCGTCCACAAGGGTTTATATGTATCTATGAGTAGCGCAAGCTTAAATAGTTGATGACGGCATTATTTCTACACACTGCCAAATGAGCAAAAATAGAACAAAACAAAACAAAAAAAACCTTAATCATTCTCTATTCTCTATGCGAGTCCAGAGTCCAGACACAGTCCCGACAAAACAAGTAATATAAACGCACTCGACTCATCTTGTTCAGAAAAAAGCTTAATTCTGTCTCTGTCTGGTATCATCTTTCTTTTCTCCTTGAACAAGAACAGCAGAGCAGAGTCGTGAGCTTTTTTATTGTAACATTCAACAATACCACACTATAAACGTGTACTTGGTTTTGTATGCATGCACCCTTCTCTATTCCTACGTGTACAGGCATTACAAAGACAAGTAGAGATATTCTTCAGTATGTATTTAAACTTGGCAAAGAAAACCTACTCAAATGTGTGCAATAACAGTGTACAATAAAAAAGTAGCTACTGTAAAAAATTTCTTCGTGAATTTGGTTTGTGTACTTTGCATAATATCAAATTATTTTTCTTTGTAGATTAAAAATCTGATGATATTACGCAAAAAAACGCAAAATATTCCATTTTAAGTATTCCTGTTGCATACTAACTTGAACGTGTTATCTTATAGGAATAAATTATTAAAGGATTTCTCGACTGTGAAAAAATATATAATTATACTAGTTTTGCCTACGACGCAACTTGCCTTTCACTTAACTTGGCTGATGAAATATATGAAGAAGAAAACTTTATTTTTAGCAGTTTGTGTTCAACAAAATGTGAAGGTTGGTTATGGTTTGGTGGTGGTGGTGGAAAAATAAGGCACACAGCTTCACACACACTTTTACTTTTCAAAAAAAACTTTCATCTTCTCACAAATCTCACAAAAAGATGTAGGATTAAAAGGAAAGGAACAACTATGCTACTAAAATAAGAGCTTTCTTTCCTTTCGTAAGACATTTTCAAGGATTTTTATTTTTATCAAAAAGGATTTAAAACGAGAAGATTGTTCCAACCTGCTTACGCAAACAGGAAAAATGGCTATGAAGAGGATGAATATGATAATGATGTTGAAACGAAAATTTATGCGGCAACAGTAGCAGTGTGACTGGAGTTGAGTGTTGAGTGATGAAATTTTTTTACAAGTGGAAGAAAAAAGTATACTGTATTTTATACGGTTTCTAGCATGGGTTATTATAAAATGACATGCACCGTTGGTCAAAAAAGAGGTTGACTTTCTTCTTTTTACTGTTTTAGTTTTTGATGTCATCATCATCTTGTTCAATGAACTTGTGATATATTGCCACTGTCGGGTCAAAATTTTATTAAGGATGATGATGAAAAGGAAAGTACCTCAAATTTATAATGTGGATTATATTATGTCGAACTTCTAAAAATAGGAAGATTGTTGTAGCATATTGTACATATGTTTAGTAAGAAACACTTAAATTTGTTCAGTGGTTTGGCACATACATTTTTTGTTTGTTTAAAAATTAAGGCAGTGGAGCTCATAAAGTAGTGCATACAATCATATATGTATATGGATAAATATGAGAGCAAAATGTCTTCCTTTCGTATAATAAAATGATATTTTCCTTTTTGTTTTTAGCTTTTATGATATTATTTCTGGCTGACTGGCTGCTTTAATAAAGCCTTTGGCTACTGAATAAAACTCATGAATCGGAGGAAATGTATACGATAGATAATAACAATAACAGTACCATTGAATATATAATATGACGTCATCATATTCATCCCTTTTCGCCTCTTGTCGTTAAACAAATAAACAAGTTCACGTATTCCATATCATGTGGGTAATATGTTTGACATTCGCCGTTTACTTTTGTTTTTCATTAAATATTGAACTAGTTGATTGTGACCCAGAAACGTTTTGCCGAAGAAAATGATCATGAGATTTTTGGGGTGGTCTCGTTTGCTAATTTGTTTTTATTTTCCAAAGAGCAATATGAGAAAATTCAGTAGTGCAGTAGTGCACATTTGTAAATCAACTTATCGTACAAAGAAAGCAAAAGCAATAAAAATTTATGTTAATAATATCGAATGTGTATCTGTATCAAAATATTTATATTATTCCGCAGCTCATTTACATTCACAAGGCAAAATACATATATTAAGTAAGTTGAGTGAAGGGAATATGAGGGAAATAATGCTTGCATGTGTGTATGCGGGTGAAAGTAAAAAGCCTTTCTGATTTGTTTGATGATAAAACTGAAATGAATGACAATACGTCTGCATATATGTCCACGGTCATCTGTAAAATAGTAGGACATCAAACAAACGGGATGTGAACGTATGCATGTGTATTTTATGATAAACAATTGTCGAAATTGTTGCCCGCGGATTATCACCAGATTTTAACTTTGAAATTTTGTTTGGTCAATATAATCTAATATGCAATATAGGGATTACCATACGTATATATTTAAGGAGAAAATAAGAAGAACAAACGGGTTTCCACTAAAACTAAACTACTTCCTTCTTTATATTGCACAATGCATAATATCTGCACGTTTACAACTCGGCTGGTGCTACAGGGAAAACAACTTGAGATTGAGAGCAGGTTTTTCAGATGAAAGGCAAGCTAAGCCATTTTTGCTCTTGGCAGAGTAAATAATTTCATAAACATCACAAGCAGAAGAAGGACCAAAAATGACGACGACGGAGAGAGCAAAAAGGGGACATTTATTTATCCGGCTTTCATTATTTATTAAACGAGCTACTTACTTATTCATAGGTTGCTTCATTTATTCTCTGGAATGGAGATCTTATATACATACATATGCATGCAACTTGATATATAAGTACCTATTCACAACGTGTTTGTCTTGTTTACTATTATGACAACGAAAAAACCTAACAAACAGCACAGAATGAAGCAAATACTACAAAAAATATGTGTAGTAATGTAAAGTAAGGGAACTGAGCTGAGACGAATTTGTTACGCAAGGCTTAAATGGAAGTGGATACAAACCTGGGTAAAATAGTTTAGGTAAAAGGAATTTGAAAGTATACCTAATGAGATGATAATACATGGTGATAAGTACCCCTTTAATGAAGATTACGCGATCTCGAGTAAAAGAATGTTTGTCCTTTCGCTTACGCTGTTATGCAATAATCCATATTTTTAATTCGTAAAATTTAAATGAAAGGATTTTAATCTGTGTGTTTTTTTTCTATTTTACAGGTAAGCAATCGAAATTTGAGATGCCTGACGCTAATTCCACAGTGATTCGTAAGCTTGGTTGCTTTTAATGCGTATATTTTTTCAATTTATCACATTTTTACAGTAACGCATACTGTACATATTTTCATTACTCTATATACGGCATGTTTTGTAATCATGAGACCCTTCCGGGAAGGGGAGACAATTTTTATTATCTTAAACCAAAATCTATTTTAGTAACGCGACTGAAAGACGATCCTCTGTCTATAAAAATACTAGTTTTCTATCTCGTCCTGTTTTGTGACAAATTCCGTTTCATCTTATTAAATTAGTAAAACCAGCACGAACTTTCCGTTTACTCTTGTCAAAAAACTCAATTTCTCATTCCTTTTGGTATCTTGTCTCTTGCCTTCTGGCATCTTTCACCGAGGATGTAATAAAATCCAAAAAATACTTGTCCCTTCCATTTTTTACAAAATAGGTACATAGCATCGTTTGTCTTAAATATTTTTCGTTGAACATATTTTCAATGTCGTTCTCTACTTTTTTATTACCGCATGAATTACTCCTCCAATTTCTACAGACCTGTGCTAGCCCTGTCATCATCGTCACTGTTACCATCATCATCACCGTCATTTCTTTCAACTTCATTCTCATTCTTCATCATTCTTGTCGCATTCTGCCACGTGCCATAACTTTGATAGTACCCTGTAGCATTCCATCGTCAACAAAAGCTCCTCAAGTTTCTTTTTTCCTCATTTCATTCCCTCCCACCCATTCTAGTCAGTAATAAAAATGTCTCAAAGCCAATATTATTATCATCATCATTCTCTCAAGTTCCTTAGATGAAATATTTCCATCAATTTTCCCCCAAAAAAATGTATCATCATCCACTTTCTCTCAGCTTCTCATTTTCTCATAGCCAGTCAAAATAATATTTCGAATTCTTGTCATTCTTCCATTTACATTCTTTTGATATACTCTCAACTTTAGTGTATATATACATGTACAAAAGACTTTACTTTACTGTCATCACACTGCCGTGGAATTTTTTTCGGAGACACATCTCACAAAGAGAGAAGTAATAAATAACAAACTTGTTTTTACCAACTCAACTCATTTCTGATTATCAACATGATTATATTGAAAGATACATAATATGTATAGAGGGTTTTATGACCAGTGACCATTGCAATCATCAACAAGATTATCCTCATCTTTCTCACTTTATCTTTGCGCTTTTCTCTCTCTCTCCATTTTTTTATTCATTGACCGTGCCAATGCAATAGCCATCATCATCAAAGTACAACAGGACAAATGACATGATAATGTTCCTTTCACAGTGGTTGGTCTTATAGGTATTCTCACAAGTACAATTACCACATGGCCAGTCACAATACTCGTTGCCGCCACCACTTTTTTAGTAGAGAAAAACATGTGAACTATTTCTCTTGATTTTGATTTCATTTCGCCTTTTAGTCCTTTCCTTCTCGTATACCTCTTACGCTTATACATCTCTTTTCTTTTCCAATCCTACTATCATGGTCACTTCTGCCCTGTCTACAAAGAGAAAAGACCACCAGTGTGTAGTATGTGCATGTGTCGTTCTTTTTATCTCTTTCCTGATCCAAATCCATCTATCCTGGTCAAGTCAGCCACTAGCATAGTCATTGAAGCGTGTGAAGAAATAGTAGACAAGACATACATACAAGCACTAAAGACAACACGAGGCCAAGCCAAGTTCAGTCTTCCAAGAAGAAAATTTCATTAGTGCCGAAGACGAAGACAACACTCGCTATACACAGCAAAGACCATTCCTTTATTTCTTCACGAATGTCTTTCCTTTCTTCTCTGTCTTCAGTCAGCATCATTTGAAACTGCAAAGTCAGCTCACACATACATGCACTCATCTAAGATCTCATGTTAACTCGCTCCAGGCTTTTCCTCCTGTGAACAAGGACAATTCATTTATTATAGGTAGGTAGTCCTCATTCCCACCATCATCATTGTAATTATTCTCGCGTTCAAGTTACTTTACGCTCTGCAATTTCTTCACTTTATCTTCCTTTATCTTTCTCCAATTCTCACCAGGAACTAAAATAGCCTTTACGTCTTCACATTTTCAAAACTACCTTAAATATGTCTTAAAACGAATTTTCCTGTCCTTTATCAAGGCACTATTTGATGAAAACTGATGTAAGTGTTTAATGATGAACAGCTTATTACAATGTGCATGAAAAGAGCTAATAATGTACAATCATCATCATTTTTCAAAGGACCCCTTTCATGTTGTTGTTTTATATACTGTTGGAGTGACCCACAGGAGATGATAATGATAATGATGATGAAGAGGAGCTTTACACGTTCTCCACCACCAGATCAAAGCGATCTTTGTCTTTTCTCTTTTGCCCTAGCCTTTCTCTTTGTTTTTCTTGGTCAGAGAGAACACAAAAACATTCATCTGCAAATATACACATAATATAGCCTACCAAAAAGGAAACAAGAACCAGTAAAAGTGTATAGTTGCCCAAAGGAAGAGGAGGAAAAAACATAAAAAGGGAAATGCGAAACAATATGTGGATATGCACTGATAAGCCCTTAACTCACAATTTTCCTCCTCGTATATCTATTTTGTGTAAATACAAAGAGGTCATATCATTAATACAAATAAACTACGTTTATTACATAAATAAAAGTTTACATAAGAAAAATAAAGGCAACGTTAAATGACTAACAAAAGAATCGTGTACTTTTGTACATTTTTGAAGAACTACACTTATTTGTTGCTCTTATAAGAAAGTAAGCATGTATGCCCATTTACGCCTTCAAATGTACAAAAACTGCATTTTTTCTATTCTTTTTTGTTGTAGCTGACCCCAAGTGGTTTTTGTGTAGTTTTTCTTAAATATCATCATTGCTCCTTGTAACGGTCTAGTTATTACAGTACTGCTGCTGATCTTTGTTGCTGCGTAGTTTCTGGAAAAGATTAAGAATTTCAAAACATGAGCTATTCTTGTCTTGACGAGTGTGTATGTGTTGAAATATCGTTTCTTGTTATGTACCACTTGTTCTCTTTCTTCTTACATCATAACGCCCCACTTAAAAGCCTGTACTTACACACATGATTATGTGATATGGTACCACACAACCTTAGAGAAAACAAGCGGTTAAGCAAGAAAGCATGAAAAAGAAAACGCAAAAAAGAAATTGCCACTGGTGTTTGTCAATCGTTTGTTCTTCTTCCGTTTTCATCCTTTCCATTCTATTTGCCAAATTATTTCTCAACTTAAACCCGACTTAAAATGTTTTGCAGAAACAAAAAAATGAACAAGTTCGTTGAACTACATAAAATGAACATAGCAGCATGACATGGTTATTAAGGGTTTGGCTTGCGAAAGTGAAAAAAAAACATGTGTGTTGAGTGTTGAGGACACACAAGACAGGAATAAGGAATTGGGCCATAATGTGTGATGTTTTGCACTGACCGACCGAGCGGAGGGTTATTTTAAAGACATGTTGTAAAGCGGTAGTGAAGAAACACTTGAAAAGAAAAAATCGAAATGGTTGTGGTTGTGAGCAAGGAGGAAGGAAATAAGGGACAATTAAATATGCTGCCAAATGGCTGTCGTTATCCGCTCTACTCACTATTCAACTGAACTCGATCGGTCAGTCAGAAGTAGTGACCATTTTGCTTTGGGCTGCAGAGCAGTTCTATGTGCCTTTTTCGCTCAACCGTGTTCTATATGGTAGGGCGACACAAGGACATTTTTTTAGCAATTTGGGAATCGGAAAAGTGTTAAAGGCTGATTGTGGTTTTGTTAATAATAATATAGTGTACAGTACAAAGCAGCCCATAAATCAAGGGATTTTCTTCAGCTTTGTGGTTATATATACAAGAGCACAAGAGTCCTATTATTCGTGTTGTATACCGACTGAAAAAAACCTTGAAGAAGAGTTGTGTCTTACGGATGTACATTTTCTTTGGGTCTTTGGGGATAATACGGTGATATATATGTATGTTATGTATAGATATATGCGTACGGGATGTGTGGACGTTGCCAGAATATCAAAAAGAATGGCCAACTGACCGTTCGACACACAAAATGAGCTAAAAAAGAAGACGAAGAGGAGAGAGAAGAATAAGCGCCTTAAAATAAAAGCCAAATAAATAAGCCTCCCAGTAATAATCTCATGTATCTTAATAAACGAGTTGTACATTAAAAGTTCCACCTACTCCAACCAACCATGGGGTCTACAGGGAAATAATATCAAAATGGGAACGCTTAAGAAAGTAAAGTATAAAAATATTTTATTATTTGCTCAAGGTTACTTTTGTTATCAGGAAAAAGCACATTTCTGTCCAGCGTAGTAAGTGCGAGTAAAGGTTGGTGGGAGCACTACGTCATTGGTCATCGTTATTTCGTTATTTTGTGTGCTTTTGCTTATTATCGAAAAAAATCATGATGATAAATAAAAGTATATCCAAAAATAATAGAGTCAAATCCCCAACTCTACTGGACCCTCTGGGGGAAGTATATTAACAGGAAAAAAGTCAAACCAATTTAGACAGGAAAGGACAAAGGAAGAAAAGTGTGAGTAGAAAAGGATAGATACACGGTAAAGATGAGATGTAATTTTCAGTTAGGAAGGAAGGAAGAAGGAAATGAAGAAAAATAGGGAAACAATGAATGTTATTTAGTTGGGGTAAAAATAAATTTACGCACATCAAATGATTTAGATTTCTCAAGGGTAAAAAATGTGATTTTACTTGGCTGGGGTTAGTTTTATATCTATTTTGGATTTATAATGGTGGTGTTGCATGCTAACAGTAATTAAGTACGCATGAAGGACCGATGGAAAGTGGCAGACAGACAGGCAGATGTGATGATGATGAGCCCTGAACTCTGTTTCTGATGAAGTTTATCCAAAATACAAAGAATAGTAGCGGCAGGTACATGTTAATGGTTTCAGGATGATGGTCAATGAAGCAGTCAGAGACAGACAGGCTTCCAGCGAGACATGAGGGAGAAAATTATAACTGAAATGACGTGAGTTTTGTTGTACATGGTTTGGTGTATAATCCCTTTTTTGCTTATATTTATGTACATTGGTTAACGAGTCATGTCATGAGAACGGGGAAGGGATGTTGATGAGACGAGCTTTGAGGTAGTGGAAGATGGCTATTTGGATGAATGAAAGTGAAAAGATGCAGTTTTGGTTGTTGCTCTTGGTCTTTTACTACAAGTTAGTAATGAGGGTATAGAGGCCGCGTAGTGGCAATGACGATGATGCACACCTCACTCAACACTCAGCTCCTCTGCAAATGCTCCACCCTTGTTTGGTTCATTGAGCCGTGTCGATTTTTACGAGAGTATTTTGGTGGTGGTGCTGATGGGATGCAGGAGCAGACAGGGTGTATTCTTGACATTGTAACAACAGACGGATATAAATACAACCATTCTGTTTTGAGCATTTCTTTGTGACTTCAGGTTTACTGTGTGAAGGTTCGATTTAATTTGATGTTGCATTGGGCAAAGCTAATGCCATATATCTTGTACCCCTCGTGCCCAAATACCATAATCATATCCATATTGGCTTTTTCTCTGGAGAAATTATTGCATTATGAACTTACATAAACGGTTTGGTTGGTTGGGTTCTAAATCTAAACACATACATACATGGAAATTATTATTACCAGACCATTTTTTTTTGGTGCAATAAAACAACATAATAATTTGACACTATGTATTGGCTTGAATAAGTGCTTATATGCACTACAAACTTTTATATTTTAATAGCAGATCCAGAGAATTAAACACACAAAAGTGTAAAGCTTTTAATATTGTGAACCAATATTCTGGATAAAGTCAATGATCCCTTTTGTTCACAATTCACATCTTTATATCAATACCTACGTATGTAGCTTATGCTGCAGTATGCATGTATGCATCATCGTCCTTTTTTCCTTTGTCCATGTTTCACCATCTGTTCCTGACACATTTGATTACAAAGCCGCTATCACACTCTCTTTCTCTCTGCATCCAATCCACTTAATTCCCTCAAATACAAAAGGGTTTTACTTTTAAGCCACTTTATATATCATCATCATCATCCTTTTCTTAGGTCCAGAAACGATACAAAAAGTAAACTTTCAACAGATTCACTCCCCATTGAAGATTTTATGCTTTTCACATACTATTATGTAACCCATTTTAAAGCGCGCACACACGCACATGGTTTTATGTACATCAAATTATATGAAAAGTGGAGGGTGTTGCGAGAATACAAACAAAAAATTGGGGAACCCTGTGAGAAAAAGTGCATATAAAAAATGTACACATTCATGTATACCTACCTACTGACTTGCCGTGCCTAGCAGAGCACATCATATGGCTTTAACGACTTGAAAAAATGCTTGCAATTTTGGACCTAAAACCCCCAACCAATATTTATTTTTACACTTGCAGACACTCGTGGGGGCCATACAAGAGTACAATGAATTTCGGTTTAAAAAGGAAATGTAGAGTATTTTAAGTTAAGTAACAAGTTTCCGGATTTATCGGTCGGTGGTCTGTAAGTATGCTCCTATGAGAAAAATACGCGTAGGTTACTATTCTGATTCAGTCAAGAGCAGATGCGTCGACGTCAGGCTTATTATGAATACATCTCTCTCGTGGTTCTTGGTACAAAAACACTATTATTAAAATGCAGCACTCCACAGCCTATTCTCTTTAGGTACTCTACCACGTGCACTTAATAATTTTCTTCCTGAAACTCTTAGCTTCCCCTTGACCATGCAACCAAACTAAATTCTAAAATCATCCATCATCAGACCAAGCCCAAGAGTTCATTAACTAAGTAAGAGCAAGACCAAACGTATTATTTTGCATGCACAAAAGCATAAACAAGAGAAGAACAAGAGACTTTTTGCTTCTTTCTCTCCCTCTAAAAATTTCCATTTCCGCCCGTCAACACAAAAACTCGTTAAGAAAGGAATAGGCATCACTCTCCTCTTCTTTGTCTAACTATTTTGGCCTTTGCTTCTATCTTCAAAAAGTCTTCACTCAAAATCCTTTCTCACAAAATATACACACGCCTTCCTAAAATTGGAAAGGGCACAAGACATAAAACACAGGAAAAAATAGAAGCAATCATCTTCTCTGGAGAGAACACACTACTCTATGAATGAACAGAGCATGACGATGATGAGTAGACTCTCATAAGAAGTTAGAAGAACAACTGGGCAAAGATGCGTAAGTAACAGTGTAGGAAGTACAAGCTCTACTAATTTTGGACCCTGACATTCAACATTGCTTTCACACACACAAATATAAATCTTCACACAGGAGGAAGCTGTCTTCACCCTGTAACAAGTGGTGACGTTAACTAGCTATCCCCTCCACTTCAATCCCACTCTTCTTCCCATGAAAACAACAACAAAAACAGTAGCATCATTCTCATCATCACTGGCATTCCACATAAAAAACCTTTTCTTTTTCATGGTCTCCAAAAGCTTTCCCAAGAGTTTTCTTCATCAGTATCGTATCATCATCAACATCATCCTTCTCCACCACTCCATAGTACATTGCTTCAACCTTCAACTTTCTTTTTCCCATTGAGAAAACGCCAAAAAAGGACCCAAAAGCTTGGGTCTCGTCTTCTTATTCCATTCTCTTGAATTTCTCAGGAAAAAACTTCTCTCTTCAACTCCCAATCCGCTTTTCTTCGTCGATCATTAGCACTTTCTTCCCTGTTACTGGTATCCATCCCAAGAACACTTCTTCTCACATTTATTTTGCGTTGTATCACACTTTTTCTTTGTATTAAAAACAACTAGAAGTAAACTCAAGACAACACAAGAGCGAAACCTTGATGATGATACCTGCCTATCCAAAAAAAAGTAATAAATAAACGCGAAAAGACTAGACTAGAGAACACCAGCTTAAAACATAACAAAAGTGTATAGGTTATATAACCCATCACGCAAAAACGACAGTTTTCAAGTTTATACTTCCGCCACCACTGCTGCTCGTATATTTATGTTTTGTGTTGTGACAAGATAGAAAACCCATTTATTTTTCCTGGTAATCAGCTCGGCTCATCTATAGAAAAGAGTTAGAGACTCTTCAGTAGACAAACAAGCTCACCATTTAAGTGCACCATCACCGACTACTACGACTACTACTTCTCAATGCCAGCGAATGGAAAAATAAGTGTGTCGAGTGGAATGTAGTATTTTCATCAGCATCGGAAAAAGAGCTCTTGCTAGTTTCTACCGTGTGACAACGACCTACTACTCATCATCGTCACTATAATAGTCTTTTAGTAGTGGATAATGATAATTGACTACGCTGCTTGATACTAAAATGCAATGCTTTTGCCTATGAGTTACGATGCGATATAGTAGTCATTAAATAAGTAGGCTATAGTTCCCGTTTACTGGAAGTATTTTCCATTTAAGTACTACATAATATGCTAAAGGTACAAATAGTACAAGGCACTGTAGAAGGTTTAGTCACCAAAATCCAAAACAACACCCGTTTTATGAATACTTAAATGGGTAAAGACAAAGGGAAATAGAACTAGTGTATTTATTCGTATGCATTTTGGGATTGTTGTTGAAGTGTGAGTGAGCGGTAAAACGCGACAATTATTTTCCTCCACTTAAACTTAGATATCTAAGTAGTTTAATGTACTTTAGTGTAACTAAACCCATTCAAAATGAATAGTAATGATGCTTTAGTATCATTATACTCATCATTATTATTGCACAACCGCATTCCTTAGCTTCGCATTTCGTGACACTTTTAAACTCAACGTCATCATTATCATCGTCATAATACTGTTTGATTATCGTTTTCTCTGGTGTTTTGTGAGAGAGTTGAAACAATAAAATGTCACAAGATGATTATTACATCATCATCATAAAATGCCGCTTGAGGAAATGAAATACACATAAACTGATTCGCTAGCACATAAAAAATAAATAGTTTGGTTGTATTTAGCACAGCAGTTCTGGGTATCTTCTCAAATAAATAGGAAATGAATGGGGTAGTAAAAATTCTGTTGCTAAACATGTATGGTTGGATGTGTACATGAGAGACTAAATGATAGTGGTCATAGTCGTATACCTATATGTATGCTTTAGCATTGCATATTATATATTTATGTAGAAAACCCTAGAAAAATAGCTATGTTGTAGTTTTACCATCATTCGTAATATTGTTTTTGGCTGCGGTACTTATTATTTTTTCGTTGATGAAACTGGAATGTGAAACGGAAACTGGAAATGGAAGCCCAGTAGACAAAAAAAATAGGAGAGTGAGCATGAATGTTTTCGGTGAAATGAAACAAAGCAATGTTGAGGAAAAAGTCAAGTCAAATGTATTTTGGGTGGAGGATTTTGGGATTACGAAATGATATTATGTAGTTTGGTCGGTGGGGTAGTTAGTATTGCCTCGAGGTGAAGTGGAGAACGTGTCATGTTTTAGTAGTCGGCATGTAACAAAGTTAGCAATTTGCTAACGCGCTCCACCAACCGACCACGACACTACAACGGAGGGTTAATGATTAAACCTGAAGAAATAATAGAATTGTGTGTTTTAAGTGCTGAAGGCAGCAGAAATGAAGAGAAAGTAGATTAATGTATAATCTATGTTTTTGTATGTACGAATATGTGTATGTAAACGTGTATACCTATATGTAGGGATAATAAAAAAGACACTATGTCATAAATGCAATATGGCACATTAAAAATATGTATGGCAAAATAAATGTGATATCTAGAGACACTAGCGATGTGATACGGCATTTTGTGGCGGTAATTAGCTTAGCTGCTCGTTTCATTCATTTGACGACTCCGATTGGGATATTAAGAAGACAGCAAAAGAAGGGCACAGTGCTCGACGAAATTGACGTTGTCATTTCACTTGACTTTGCTCTTTCCATTTTACTTTTTTTCTCGTCTCCTGTCATACTTATATAGTCACAAGTGGTACATGACAGAATGTAACAAAAAATATGTCATGTTGAACAGAAGAGACAAGCAAAACGGAAAAGTGAGACGAGTGTTACCTATTTAATCCAATATGATTATTATTACATCCGTTGAATTTACCCGCCACCTGCCCTCCAGCTAAAAGTGACACACTACACTTTACTCAGAGAATAATAATCTGCGAAACCAACTCTAGCTATATGGACTAAAGAGATTTCGCCCTTGGCATGGCACTGTGTGGAGAACAGTGTGTGGCTTTTGCAATACATTCATTTATCAAAAAAGAGAAACCAGCAGAGTGCTAACCTATTTAGTACATAATTTGAAGCCACTAACACAATACAGGTCGTTTTTATACTGTGTGAGAAAATCTTTTGTTTGCTGATTTCAATATATGGTTAAATGACCATGGTATGTGTGTGCACTTATAGTTCACACTTTGCAGACTACAAATTACTTTGTAATGGAAAGCAAAAAAAAATATCACACAGAGAAAAGCAGGGTCATGTATGTGAGGCACAAGGACAGGAAAACTGGATGACGTAGGCATGTATGAAAGCTCTTTGTTTTACGGTGTACGGAGAGTTCACTAGTGATCAAACAACAAAGACTGCCTGCTTTTTGGCACTTTCGTGATGACGATGATGATGGTCACACATGAAAACAAAATTAATGGATTGCTTACTCTAATCATGTACGTACACGAATTTAATCCTCATTAACACCGCATATACAAGCATATTAATTAATCCGTGTGTTTTCTCCTTGTTCATGTTTTACTCAGCCAAACTAGGAAAAATGAGTGCATGCATAGCAATCATATAGCATGCATGTGTCTGACCAGTGAAATATCTGGTGATAGATGGACATGGAAATTGAATAAGACAGCAAATATGTTGGTAATCCATGCAAGTTGTTGTACATTTACGCACCTGCCAAAAATGCAAAAAAGGAATCATAAATGCCTAAATTAAATTTTGTTTAATCTTTCTAATGTGTAAACAAAGTACATGGTACACAGAGTTTTCTACAGGTAAAAGTATTAATGTTAGTATGCCATGTGCCAATCAAACGGGAAATGCCTCCCCTTCTCTCTCTGTTTGTTTCTGTTTACTTAATATTTTGAGTGTGGAACAAACTATTTCCACGATGATTGTGAGTTGTACCCAAAAAGGAGGCTTGAGTGTTACATGTTCGTTCGTGTACTTTCCAAACATTTGAACGAAACTCTGGAAAACAAAATACATTTTCGGACAAAATGGTTATGTTATGTGACTTGGAAAGAGGTATAGAGAAAAACAAAAGTGAAATGGATGGAAATCACGCAATCAACAAATCACCTTTTCTTCTCTTCTGTTGAATTTGTCATAAACAGCCACCACTATACACAGTTCTCCCCTTCGACTCTCAAACACACTTTCTGTGTCTCTCTGCATGTTTGGTAGTTGAGGTTATTGAAAGGGAAAACAATAAACACAAGGCAAATCGCAATACAATCATCATAAGACCATGCCATGCACCATTTCCACCCACACGACTCATAACATTATTTATCCACACATACAAAAAAAAAGAGAAAAAACCTCAAGTTCAGTAGCAGCAGCAGTGGCAATATAACCAACAAACTTTACAGTCAAGTCTCGACTCTATAATAGACGGCGAAAGAGAGAAGAAGCTATAAAAAGCATACTCACGCGAAAATTTTGGGATTATTTTTAGTAAATAAAATGACCTTACAAGTTGTAAATGTTTCGTTAAAATCACATAGAAAAAAGGGTAAAACAAGCAATATTACAAAATCGTGGCACACGCCACGCCACAACCAATTCAATCCCGCTCGTTGCAGTGCAGATGAAAACGACATATTATACTACTACAAGAGTCGTGACATGACATAACAAAATTGAGATTGAGAGCGAGGGTGAAAAGGAGAATAAAGAGTGAACAAGTGAGTTAATGAAAATGCTGGCAATAGTCTTGCAAAATGGTTATTATTATTGTCCATTGTAGAGTCGCATTGTCGGTCGGGTTGGGGCAAAAGTCTCTGAGGTGAATGAGCGGTATAGCTGTAGAACTTTCAGTTTAAAAAAAGGCTGGAAAACAACAAGTTTTACTATTATCGCAGTTCTTTCTTGATGATGGCAGTGTTGATGGTGATGATGATGTCGTGTCGCCTGGTCGTCTCTTTTTTTTGTTGTTTTATATATGTTTATTTTGTAAACACAACTTAAATTGGTTCATTTCAGTTGAGTTTTCCCAAGAAATCTTATATTTTTCAGCGAAAATACTAATAATCGTAATAATAATGTTGGGATAGAAAAAGAGGTATACAATTGCAATGATCATAAACGCAAACACTTTCAAAAAAGTTTTGCCTTAGTTTTCTTACAGCCTATCAACTAAAGTAAAGGACCAAAATGTTTGTTTAAACTAGTAATTTGGTGCGAAAAAATTGTAAAATAAACATAAAAGTGCAAAAAATGTAAAGTTTACATGCATGAATTTTTAGTATATTGTACTTTGTCGTGTGAATTTAATACTTTTTTTTGTTGGGAAAACAAGGAAAAGTTTCCATTACCAATCCAATGAGTTATGTGTGAGTCATGAAACGAGATTTTTTGATACTGAGGCGTGTACCCTCATGCTCATGTCAAATTAAGAGATTTTGTGAGATTAGAAAAAAAGGAAAAAATAACTAACTAAACTAAATGAGCTGACATGCACTTTTATTGAATACGGTATCGGATCAAATTATCGGTATTGGTCATGGTTCCACCATCAATATATCAAGCGGCATGATTCATCATGAGTACATGTCATGTATACAGGCACTCGTTTGTGGGTTGCACTTGGTACAATGTTACAAAAATGCATTTCGTATTGTTTTTCTCCTATTGTTCATGCTACACACATGTATGTGTAACGTGAGAATTCATGCAGTTCACTTTTCTTTTTATTCTTCCATTTTACCATTATCAAAGAAAAAGCACAAGTAAGCCGAGAAAACGATTTGTTGGGTTTTGTTCATGGCGTGCTCAAGCTCATTACAGAGAATAGCAACGTAGAAATCTCAATTTTGGAAACAAGCTTAATATGTATGTAAGTTCTAACTCTAGTAGTTGGTTTTGCGACTGATTAACGTGCGCGCTTCAGCATTAAAGTTGGTAATTGCATTAAAAGTAAACGCAGACAAGGTTGCTGTTGTGGCGGAAAAAGTCAAGCCTGCACAGCTGCACCACCTCTCACTTTCCACTAATGATGATGATGACGACGACGACAAGGATGGTTCGACTAATTCTGGTATAATATCAGTTTTCAAGATCATTACCCGTGCACTGCTATGTGATATCATGATACCAAAAACAAAACTAGCACCGGTAATACCTGACCTTGCTCCTGATTGTTATTTAGAATGTTGTAGGATAGGCGACATAAATGGTACGGCTTGACATAACATGACTCACTGGCTTGTTTGATGGAGGATATTTTGAGAAAAGCTTGTTTGTTCAGAGGATCAGATGCATAGTGCTCATTACCTCAACCACAAACTCCACACATCCCAAACGTTACACGGTTTCATAGGTTTTACAGCAAATCTAAAATAATCCACACCACAAGCCTATCATAGTCACTCAACTGCAGACAGAGCGGAGAAGGTAGCAAGCAATCCAATCTAAAGGGCGTAATCCTGAAAATGAATAAACCTTAAAATACACAACACGCGTCACACACGAACGATGAGAACTATTTAAAAGCATATAATATTATATAACAAGTTGCACAAACTGAAATCTTCACAACCACTGATTATACCTTTACACAAAAGCTCACATGACAGAAGACCACACGGTAATTACCGAAACGTGTTTAGTAACACGTTTTCGACCCACATTTTCATTCTACCAAACAAGGGCCATATGCAGCTCGGGTTAAATTATTGTCTGATACATTTTGCTAGCCTTATTAACAACATAAAAAGAAACCTCCGCAAAAAACAACCCTCTCCAAAATACTACAACAAACAATATAGAATCAAAGCTGCGATTCTGTGGAGAGCGTGTGATGATGACACTGCAATAGCAAGGTATTTTCCCCGTTGCAGTGGAACGACTAATGTTGTAGCTTGGTATTTTAAGATCAGGCTGGGTTAACAATAGAATTAACTTTCTTTGGGATTATTTAAAATAATTGCGTAATTCTGCGTAGAATTATGTGCGTAATAGTCGTTCACTACGTTTGGGTAAGATAGGGGTTCATTAATCTACCGGATATTAATGAGTGAAATTGCGAATGATAAATACCCGACAGCGATAAAAGTACATAACCGTGAAATTTCAAAAGTAATTAACAAAGATCAATATCTATTTTAGTATAGAGATAATTAATAATTTATTCTAATTATCTTAGCATAAAAGGATTATCCCTTGCTTTAACATCTATTCTCTTTTCATAGTCATCTCATCATTAAATACAAGTTTATGTAGAGCTCTACCTTACTGATTTTCTTTCCACATCAAATTATAAAATGAATCAATACTTTCATAATAATATTTAACTATATCATAAAACTTAACCTAGTTTCATTATTATCTTAATTACCTTTGGGCAACACTTCGTATGCATGTGAGCGACAGTTAAGGTCTACATCACGTATGAGAAGTGC
>JAQFXM010003972.1:0-18444 GCA_034693345.1 Entomobrya multifasciata
AAATGTGTTCTTCTCGTGTGCATCTACCTCACTCACCGCCAGGTTCCCACATCTACAAAAAAGGGGCACGCTAACATTTACAAATGCGTACATTTTGTGACACATTCCCACCTTCCAAACAGGTACCTGCAGGTCCTGATTGGAACAAAAAAGAGCAAAATGTAAGATGAGGAGATTGGAGTAAAAGTAGAAAAAATACGCTGTCCACGCTCGCCTGTTCTCAACCCACACCCCTCGTCAGTAGACGGGCCAGATTCCGAGAACATCCCCGAGTGTGCAGCAAAAAGGAACCTCCAATCTCCTCGGTGGGCGGTCTGCAAAGACATAAATAGAATGAAAAAATTAAGATTATAGTTTTTTTTTACAATAAACATAGAATCAATATTCATTTAAATTAAATACTAATATTGATTTTCCTGCTCCATAACGAACAGGCGTTGGGCCGGACGCATGATGACTCCCTTGTTCGTCTTAAGACGAAAGAGCCTCGCAATTCCATCTTTTCCAGGAATCGCCTCTTCGATGACTCCTAGTGGCCAGTCTTGCCGCTTGGCGTTTTCACGCTCTACCAAAACGACATCTCCAACTTGCAGCTGTGTCGGAGCCCTGGCTTGGTGATTTCCACGGAGAAGACCCAAGTACTCCTTCCGGAACCTGGAACGAAGTGCTTCACGGAGGTGCTGCATCTTCTTGAGTGCAGCTCGGGTGGACGTGGCGTCGTGAAGATCAGCTTCAGGGATGCAGATAGCGCCACTCCACCGGATAAAGTGATTAGGGGTAAGGGGAATGGGATCTCCTACATTCTCCGAGGTGTAGGTCAGTGGTCGATTGTTGAGGCACTCCTCAACCTCCACTAAAAGCACGTCAAGTTCCCACTGGTGGACCACTTTCTTCCCCAAAATTCGACGTAGTAGCTGCTTGGCTAACCCAATTAGCCGTTCCCAAAACCCTCCCCACCAAGGTGATAATGGGGGATTGAAACGCCAGATAAGCTTTTGAGTAGTGGCGTACTCAAGAACTTGCTCTTGATGAGCCTTCAACAAAAAGCGCGCCGCTCCAGTGAATCCCAAGGCATTGTCGGAATAAACAATACTTGGCCGGCCGCGACGAGCGATAAACTTCCTTAGGGCTCTGATAACCCCGTCAGATGAGAGCGTGTCCACTAGCTCGAGATGGACAGCTCTGTAGGTTGCACAGGTGAAAAGGTAAATCCATACCTTTTCTCCTCCTTTTAGGATAAGAGGACCAGCAGCATCGACTCCAGTGACGTGGAAAGGCGCTTGTAGCATAGTACGGGATTTTGGGAGGGGACCCACTGGAACACTCGTACGGGATGAAGAGAAACGCTTGCATATCCAGCAACGTGTGATGACACTTCTAACTGTTCGTCTTCCCTTCACGATCCAGAATCTCTCACGGAGAATAGCAAGTAGACTGGTGGCCCCAACATGGCAATTTTTGGAATGCTCCCATTCAATTAGCCTATTGACAAATTCATTGTTGTCTGGTAGTAAAATTGGACACTGGAAGGACTCATCATCATCTTCGAGGGTGAGCCTTGTTTTTGTTCGCAACAACCCTTGGTCATCAACAAATGGGTTCAGCTGCTTCAGTCGCTGTGGCTCACGTCTGAAATCTTCCTGAACAACCAGTAAGAGGCACAATTCTGCATATTCCAGTGCTGTAGTAGACCGGAAGTCATCACCTTCAGTTTCCTTGTTGCTGAGTTTCTTTTTGAGGTGGAGCCATATTGATATGCTCTTTAGAATCCTGGGATAACTTGATATCCGCAGGAACTTCACCATGGGATTATTGATGCTGGAGCTTGCTGTAGCAACAGTCACTATTTTTTTTCTTTCTCCATCTACTAACTCTACGTCTGGGGGGAGTTCAGTAGATGGCCATTGTTCTGCAGGTAGATAGAGCCAAGCAGGTCCCATCCACCACTTTGAGTCGATCAGTTTTTGTGCTGAACATCCACGAGATGGTAGATCAGCAATATTTTCTTTTCCAGGGATGTGACGCCAACAAGCCACTTCAACTTTCTCCCGGATCTCTTTTACTCTATTAGTCACGAAAACCCCCCACGGTCCATTTCCCCTTATCCACGCTAGAGCTGTAGATGAGTCAGACCAAAGTGTAAGTGGACACTTATCATCGGTGGCAATATTCATATCAGAAAAAACAGTGCGTAATAGCCTGCTTGCTATTACACACGCAACCAACTCAAGACGAGGGATGGTTGCTTTCTTTTTTGGGGCAACACGAGATTTGGATGACAGGAGAAAAACTTTCACTTCTCCTTCCTCTTCGATTCTCAAGAAGACCGCAGCGGCGGTAGCTAATGAAGACGAGTCACAAAAAACATGTAAACTGTACTGTGCACTTTTATTTAAAAAAACATGACGAGGCACTTCGATTTGAGCTAAAAGTGGAATTTGGGCTGCCCACTTAAACACGTCAGTTTTTAATACAAGCTCAACTGGAGTGTCGAGGCCAACTTTTGCATCATGACATCTCCGCAACAATAACTTTCCTACTATTACGAATGGGCTCACGAATCCCAAGGGATCAAAGATCGAGTGAACGAGACTTAGGACATGTCTCAATGTAGGTTCTTCCATCAACTTATTCTTCAAGTTGTCGTCTATGTCTAATAACAACATATCACTTCCTGTATTCCACAATAAGCCAAGCACAGGAATGATTTTTTCTTCACTTGTATGACCAAACTCCCATGCTCTTAAATCAAACTGGGCTGGGGCTAACAGAGATATGGCCTTTTCTTGGAATTTTAAAGCTTCACTTTTTGAGTCCAAGCTGAGAAGTACGTTATCCACGTACATCGACTTTAGGATGAGTTGAGCTGTGGCTGCATCCTCTTCAGTAACTTTTTTAAGGTGATGGTGAAGAGTAGCTCCCAGCAAATAAGGACTACTGGTAACACCAAACACCACACGAGCATGTCTATAAACTTTCACTTCTTTCATACACAAATCTTTCCACCACAGAAATCTCAAGTAATCACGATCAGTAGGTACAACACTGATTTGTTGAAATGCCTTTTTTATGTCGGCAGTTATTCCCACCCTCTTCACCCTGAAGCGCGTAAGAATAGGAGGAATCAGCTCTAGAAGATTTGGACCCTTGTCCAAACAATCATTAAGGGATAATTTTCCCTTTCCCTTTGCAGATCCGTCAAAAACTGGACGAATTGGAGTAGTTGCACTACTGAGCTTAACTACAGCTCTATGCGGTAGGTAGTGACTAATGCTGTTGAGTTCTGAGGGTGGCACCTCCTCAATCATTCCTTCCGCTTCCCAAAGCTTGAAGAGTTCATCATAATTTTCCAGGTACCCTTTGGCCTGGAGATCTCTGGTGACGTTACGAAGACGACGATCAGCAGAAATGTAGTTGGAGGTAAGTTTCTCCTTGCAACCTGCGATCCATGGTAAAGCTACTTCGTAGCGACCATCTGTCAACTGTTGCACAGTTTCATCAAAATGTTGTTGTGTGGACTCAGCTAATTCTTGTTTGCTTTTATCCTCCACAGGATCTGTTATCCCGATAGCCTCAAGTTCCCATAAAGCAGAAAGAGGATGATTGTCAATCTGCATCATACTAGTCGCGATAAGAGCACTTTGCTTCATACTTTTTGTGGGCGGAGGTAGCTTTCCCCCAAGGACCCATCCCCATCTTGTTTCCATTGCAGCAGGACCACCACTCAAAAGCATTTTTCCTTTTTTAAATACTCGTGGTGCAATATCGTTGCCGATGAGCATATCGACTTTTGACGAGACACTTAAAACATCACTGAAGTTAATTCCACGTCGTTTGAATTCCTCTAGCCATGGACCAGGATGAGGAAAGCGTACATTGTTTGCAATGTCACCAATGACTGAGCAGTCAAACATACACTTGTCTTTTTCACTTGTGTCACTCACAATTGCTTTCACCCTTTTGTAGGTAATCTGCTTAGTTTCTCGAGCTCCAAATAGCTCATGAACTACACTTTCTTCACCAGCACTAGTCAGCTTCAACTCGTTTGCTACATCAGAACGAATGTAGGAACGAGCAGATCCAGTATCTATCATCATCCTCACATTTTTCTTTTCCCCGTTGGTTCCGTGAATGGTAACCACCAATGTTTGCATGGGGACTTCCGGTGTACCCAAGTTATTTGATAGCTGAGCGATGGTGTCTGTTGTTTCGTTAGGTTTTGTAGGTTGCTGTGTAGCTTCAGACGGGCTTCTAGCCTGATTAAGCGTAGGGCACATTACAAGGAAATGTTTTTTCTTGCAGATATTGCATTCTGGATTGGCTCTGCAATCTTGTGCAAAATGATCTCCTTTCCGTAGGCAGATGAAACAGTAGCCGTTTTTCTTCAAAATATCATTTTTGGAGGACAATGGCATATTTAGTGCAGTTCGACAGTCTAAGGGGTTGCTGTGCTTTTCACAGAAAACGCATTTCGGTCTTTCTTGACCACGTTGATTCCCACCATGGGAGGTTGCACCTTTAGTGCCGCTGACAAAAGATGATGCTGTTGGAACATCACCACCAGTTTTCTTCTTATAAGTTGAGGATTGGGGTGGTTTGGTATCCTTATTTCCCTTTTCCATCTTACTACTTCCAATTGTAAGTTGAGCCAGCTTCCTGTCTTCCTGCGAGTTTACTTCCTGTTGAAGGAACTCAAGTAACTTCTCAAGATCGTCATCATCAAAGTCGGAGCTCCGTTGCCATGCACGAAGCACTTCCAGAGGTAGGCATGATTCTACTACTGGATACAGAATCAAGGAGCACTTGTCTTGTGTTACTCCAAGAGATTCCAAGTTGCGGATCTGTGACACAATTACTGTCACGAGATCACAAAATTCTAATTTTTGACCTGTGGAGGCACCATTAATGAGCTGCAGCAGGTCACGCACATACACTTTAATCAATGTGTTCTTGCGCCCATATCTTTCTTTCAGGGCTTTGTAGGCAGACTTATAGTTGTCTGAAGAAAACGGATAACTTTGGAGTAGTTTCCGTGCTGGTGATCCATCCACCGTTGACTGGACCAAAAAATGGAACTTATCACTGTTGGACAAGCCCTTGTCCTCATCAATCTCTTTGAAAGAGGCCTCGAATGCTAACCACTCACGCACATCACCACTAAACTTTGGAAGCTGCCTTTTAGGAAGGATCATTTTTAGCCCAGTGTCATGATTATGCTTATTCTCATCTTGATCATCAGGCTCTTCATTAATTTTAATCCTTTCGAGGGCCATCTGAACACGGGTCTCGAACATGCAGTATCTCTCTTCAACCTCATTGAGTTGCGTTTTTGTGGTTAGGTAGGCGTCATCTTTGCTGACCTTCTTAAACGAGTCGAGCAACTTGCCCGTGGCGTCTGAGTACGACTTGTAGACCCTTTGATAGTGAGCCCACAAGTAGCGCACATCCACCTCATCTGGATCTCGGTGCTTTAAAATATTCGTGAGTTTTACAGCCACTCCTTCAAGGAGTGCCGCCTCGACGTCCACAAGTGCCTGATGATCCATTGGCTTTTTTGGCTTGGAAGGTGGATTAGGTGAAGTGGGCGTCTTCGTTTCCTCACTGCCACTAAAAGTACGGACTTTTTCAGCCACTGAACCACTTTCTGGATTAACCAGATCAATCACAATGGCTGGGTTTTCCTTGCCCGCCAGCTTAACTGAGTTCAGGAATTGTATATAATTTTTTTAAAAAAAAAAAAACTTCTAATTTAGTTAATTAACTGCACAATTAACTTATTATCCTGCCAAGATCGCCAGTAAATGTTGAGAATAGAGCGATTTCGAAATATGACTGATGATGTTGTTGAATTGATTTCTTTTAAAAAAAACGCCCACTCTCAAATAAGACAGGAAAATGCAGTAATGTTCGTTTCACGGGACAAAAAGTCAATTTAAATGCAGTAAAATAACTCACACAAAACTACAAAGTAGTTACAAAAGAAAATAGGTATTTTATTTAACTATTAACTTAAACTACAAACAATTTGGCACTAGCCAGTTAATTATTTTAATTGGTGCTGTTATACAGCTTGTACGACAAGTTTATCTTGAAGGAAAGGCTCCTGTACATGAGAGAGTCACAGAGCGAGTGCTGGTAAAAAATAGCAATGGTCTGGTAGCGATTATCGCTATTCTTCAGCTTGTTGCTTCACACAGCGAAAAAGAGAGAGAGAGAGCGTGCGTGTGTGTGTCAATGGTAAGCTTTGTGAGCTAGTAGGGTTGAGTAGGGTCAGATTTCTGATTCTCGACCCTACTCGACCCTACTTTTTTGTTCTAGCAGAAGAGAAGTGTGTTTTTCTCGTGTGCATCTACCTCGTTCACCGCCAGGTTCCCACATCTACAAAAAGGGGCACGCTAACAAATATAAATGAGTACATTTTGTGACAGTCACGTTATCTTATCGATATCACTAATGCAAAGCATAACATTTGCTTTCCTCTTGCGACGACTAATCCATCATAATAACAGCATGCATTTTCACTCTTATTATAATGGAAAAATATGAGATCAACAAAAGAATGTTTGCACGCCAAATATTTTAAATATGAATCGATTCATAACAAACTGTATTAACCATTCATTCGAAATGGTTGTAATCGACGTTCAAGTTTCATTCAAATATTTGTTAAACAGCGCATTATATTATAATACACATTTTCGAAAATTTGTTATCTACTTCTCAAATGTTCATTTCACAACACTTACTTCCGGTAGAATTTCAAACTTTCCCCAGTACCATTCTTAATTTCTCTTCCGTTCGTATCCCATATTAAAATACTTTGCTTTGACGTACCTCTCAATCTTCTACCTGCACATCCTAGCTTAGCAGACCGCACTGAATGCTCAGCCTGAACATTAAACATTACCAAAATAACCATTCGATTTAAACTTGCCTGTGAGTCCACTTCACACATTTTGAATACCTATTGAAACTTGGACATACCCATAATATTAGATGGTATGCAATAAGACAAACAGAGATATCTTCTGGGAGAAAGCTTCTCCTCGTTTCTACTTACCATCGGTCGCCAATATGACTAAACTTAAAATAAAAATTGTTATCTTTAAACGTTAAAATTGATATTTAAATGCCATATATTAGGCTTTAATTGGAAAGATGCGTATTATTGAACTAACATAAGTTTTGCATAGTAAATATTTTGCATAAAAATTGTTAAGTTTTCAAAAATTATACCAAATACTGACCTTCATATTCATATTAAATGTGCTGGAAAATTCCAGTATGAAATGGAAACACTGAAATCTAATTATTGCAATCGAGATAAAACACAGGTTTTCACTTATTCTCACTTTAATTTATTGATTAGTCATTAGAATTAATTTGTTTGTTTGCAAAAGCACTTGATTGATTGATTGTATAATGTCGTCGGGTATGTTGGTAAAACATTCATAAGGTGTCAGGTAATTTTTAAGTGGAAAGAGGAATTTGACGGGTGCTAATTAACAAATGTAAACTTTGGACTGATGCCGACTTTTTGTCGGTCTTTTCAATCAATTGTTTTGGAAAAATAAATATATTCATAATTAGGAATGATAAGTCGTGATTTAAATTCGCACCGGTAAAACGGGCTTGATAACTTCAACTTATTTTCGAGACTTTCGTAGAATAGCCAAGCACACATTTGCGACAAAAAGCGAGATTACCTTGAAATAACGAAACCATTGATGGTGTTATTGCAGTATGTTTATCTATGGTTTAAAAATGCCCTCGATTCAATTTGACAGCTAACATATTTTAATGAGGGCTTTATGTGCCCCAAATACGTTAAAAATCAGTTTTATTCTTTTTCAAATACTTTTATTTAAACATAACAGCAGAAATCACAAAATTAAATATGTAACCATTAAATATCTATTAAAACTCATTTAAGTGGCAAAAGAGTTGTCCTTTTTTAATTTGAACTTTCGTTATCTGACTGATAACTTTTTCAAGAACAAATAAATAATAGAAACAGTAACATGATTAAGATAAACATAATTTTTTTATATAATAAACCAGCGCCGCCATCGGTTAGTGTAAAGTGGGCAAATGTTTGAACGCCGCCCTGATTGCAATATTGCTTGTTGCTTGAGTGAGGCTAAGTATGACACCAAGATAAAAATTGTCCATAACTATTAAACCAATAAAGAAGCTTGTCAAACATAATTTACATAAACTTCGAACAGAAATTTGTTAAATGATTTCAACGTTCCAATAAAGGTTTTAATGCCAATTTTGAACGAACTTTTGCGTTTTG
The DNA here is from genome assembly GCA_034693345.1 of Entomobrya multifasciata. Classification (NCBI taxonomy): domain Eukaryota; kingdom Metazoa; phylum Arthropoda; class Collembola; order Entomobryomorpha; family Entomobryidae; genus Entomobrya; species Entomobrya multifasciata. Next base: position 8,300 of record JAQFXM010003972.1, read on the forward strand.
TTTTATCATTGACGAAGTCACTTATTAATTTACATCTATCCATATGATAACTCGAGAACCGATTTAGACCGACCTTTGGTAATAGGAACCTGGGGTCATACCCTCCTCTACCACAAATCTTGACTTCAAAAGTTCAACAGGGTCAAAAGCTAAGGATGAGAAAATTCTCAAAGCTGGAAGTATTAATCGTATATTATTCATAAATCATAAATGACATCACACAAGACCCCAAAGTTGACCTCATTTTACTCTAAACATGTCTCTATTTGCCCAAGTTATCTCGTAATTCCATGCAGGCATTACGAAACTCAAATCAAATGATTGCTGAACTTCTCCTAATATCTACGTAATCCATCCCACTCCTTACGTAACTGCAACCACACATGCCATAACATTTGTGTGTCAAGTTTTCGTCAATGTCTATTATAAAACTTGCCAAGTTTTATTTTAGAATAATCTGTTACCGACAAGCGGAAAGGACCAGTAAACTAAAATTGTCAGGTTGCGTTTACTAGAAAATGTTTCCGACTCACTGTGCGAAGATTGACCTGTTAATATTTTTGTAAGCGTTGAAAACTACAAAAGTAAAAGGTGGTTGTCAATTATTCGTCGGTTACCATTCACCCTGATTTACAAAATACATTTAATTTCAAAATATTAAATTTTCCACTGTAGAAATTTACAACTGAAAAATTGATTCTATCGAAAATCAATTTTGTTCCCTTAAAACATGCGGATCCGAAAAATAAGGTGTATGTTGATTACTATGTGAAATATTATTTGTAACAAAATAGAGGTAGTTTGATTAGATATGACCAGTATGACAGGGTGTTTGGGTGGTTTGGGTCGTCCAGGTGCTTTTGGAGGTCCGCGTCTATTAGGTAGACTGACCCGCCCATGTAGTTTGGGTAGTTCAGTTTACTCTAATACATATGTGCTCGATTAGTGCTATAAAAAATTCCAAAGAATATACCATGACGCGTTATCCGGCAACTGATTTCGTCCGTTTTCAGTGTACGAGATGAACTTGATCTGGGATACCTTTATGCCAAATTTGAGCTTTCCATGCCATTCGATGGACGTCTTATTTTTAGACAAAAAATTGAGACAGTACACGATTGAGATAAAAAATCAATGAGTGTTGTTTTGAAGTTTTTGGCTATTTATGAAGCATGGTACCGTTTCGTCATGAAATAAATATTTTTATGTATAGTTTTTGATGCTGAATAAAACCATTATCACTTTCCCGAATGCGCATGTACCACGCTGGGGTTGGCATATACCCTAACGCTTAAGAACACAAGCGAAGCTCGGGCCCTCAGGTCTGATAATGGGGATTCTTAAGGATTGGCGTACATGGCCACTTCAGCACACATGCGCATTCGGGAAAATTATAAATATTTTTTTATTCAGCATCAAAAACTTTGTCTAAAACATTCATTTTATTTCGAAACTCAGACTTGGGTGACCTCTATTGTTAGCACGAAGCTGTTTAACTCAAAAATGCATAGTTGGTGTTATAATTATCATTTATCAAAATCTTTATCAATGTAATAATAGCGAGATTTTATTTCCAGGTATGCTTTTCTTAAATAAATTTAAGTGTTTATTATTCAAAAGTTGCACAAAAATTACAATCGTATTTTAGTAACAATAATAAACCAACCAGTATAAATGGGAGGCATTAAATTTCAAAACTTTCATAATTTGGAAGTATTTATATTTATTCATCACCGTCGATTCATTTTACGGATTTTCCAAACGGACTTGGAAATACAATAATATATTATTAGTTTGCGAAAATTGAGATAACAGGAGACCATGTATTGATAAAAAGTTTTACATGATATTGAACAGATAGCATAAAGATTTTCTGGCATGTTGCTGGCAATTTTTCATTCAGTTTTACACTGTGTATCACACAAGAACATCACACATAATTGAGGAACCATTGCCTTACCTTATAAGCAAACATGCATGCTATTAATTTACTTGTTACTTCTGTGGCAATAGTGATGGGATTTGTGGGTTACACCACAGCCCTTTATCATCCACAGTATCTTCAGTTGTTTTCATACGACTATTGCATTGGTACACCAATCGATTTTCTTGAATCAAATACAAATATTACCCAGGAGTATCCAAACTTTGTTTTTAAGACGACCGCTACGAAAGGCTTGTAAGGTTCATTAATCAATACGACAAAAATAGCGAAATAAACTAATAAAAATATTTTTAACAGATGGAGAACCACAAGAAGCAACGGAAATTTAACAATTCAAACAGTTACAAGATCGTATAACGGACTTCGCACATGTTTCAAGATCACGTTTGGAAATGACGAATTTTGGCCTGTAAATGCCACCGAAAACTTGGCATCCGGAGATTTAGATGACTCAGTGCTCACTTTATTCGTAGCTGATTTCAATGACCGATTAGTTGTTGGGGTGGATGGAATTAGTAAACTAAACACTTCATTTATTGTTGCACACTGGGCGTTGACAGGAATTCAAAACTTTACACTTTTTGATGGAGAAGATTTCACTGGAAATTCTACTTGTTTGGATGCAGAGCTAACCGCTAAAAATGCAGGATACGGAATATCGGCTGAATACGATCTAGAGCCAAGGTTGGTCGTGAACTCAGTTAAATTTGGGTGTGATGAAAACGTTACGAGTATTAGAACTGGGAACGCATATGTATTAAGTTTAAGCTGGGATGAGAACGGGAACATTACTGAAGGATTCGAAGTGGTTGAGCAAATGCCAAGGATAATGACACGTTAAAATGTTAAAAAGAGTACTATTCTTAAATTGTTAAAGCTGTAAAACACTTTAGTGTACCTAAAATCAATAAAATCAAGTTTCTGACTCATACTTATTCTCTTAATTTGTTATACTAAATCAGTTAATTAATAAGTTCATAAGTTATTTTAAGGCATATATACATTTATATAGCTGTTTGCTTCATGACTGTGATTTAATTTCTGTGACTGTCATACTGATACAAAAATAAGTCGATAAGCAACATAACAGATGACATGACAAGTTTTTGGTACACTTGTAATAAAAACTTTTCAATATTCAGTAAATTTTTGACGTCATCAACAAAAATTTAGATTTTTTGAAATAGGATTTAAATCGACATTTCATGCTTTAGCAGTTATATTTATTCTAGCTCGCGTTAGGATCTCATCAAGCCACTGCTTTCCATAAAAATTCTGACTGTTAAAGTTCCGATCAGGGAATCAGTTTAAAACACAGCGCAAATAACTCTAAAATTTCTACTAAATAGGTGGAAAATATCTTCGTGTACTGTAACACAGAACCGTCACTGCAAAACAGAATGGCCTAGAAATCACAAAACGAATTCGATTTTACCTTTAATTACTGCTAATTTACTCAAACTTGAAGCTATAAAAAGTAAAATGTACACTACTACAGTAGGTTAAATACATATATCATTTATTACGAACTCTAAGCTAATCGGTAATCCGAACAAGTAAATACTTTAACGTGTAGAGCAGCCACTCTTAAATGATTTACAGGTTTGGGATGACCGCATAGATTTTGTGGGGTTCACCAGTGATTTTGCACTAGCACCTAGCTCTAGCCATCCACAATCATATAAGAATAACCATCTTCCCCAGAAAAGACAACCCATCTAAAATAACAATTTTTTGAAAGCACTGGAGCAAAAAGCTCTCAATAAATCAAAGTTAAAGTCAAACTAAAACCAGGCTACTGAACTTGACAGTTTAAATCTATAACACCATGACTTTCCTTAAACTTCACGGCCAGGTGTGCAATATCCCAAATATAATAATTTAAGACTTATAATTAAATTTAGCCTGCATTCAAAATACACAAAAAACTGACAGATTTTTGAGTGACATTTCAAACTTTAATGTTTTCAATTTCTTTAATCTTTACACATTATTATGCATCAACTTTTTACATGTGGGTTTGTAAAGGTCTGTTACATAGTATTCCCATTTTGACAAAACACAACATTGCTACTAGAGCAAATGGGGGAATGGAAACCACAGTGGCATCACTAGCTTTGGTTGGAATCAGACCAAACGAAGACGCACCTGTGGTCAAGGCACTACCAAAAGCGGGGATGGTTATTCTTGGGAGGGCTAATTTATCGGAATTTGGATTGTAAGCTTTTAATTTAAAAATACGATATATTTTACAACCACAATGCGTTTTAATAATACGTTGGGATTATGGCTAGTTTTCAACCATACCAACCAAGTGGCTGGAGTAGCACAGGTGGACATTGCAGAAATGCCTACAATATGAATGCAACGCCAGTGGGATCTAGTTCTGGAAGTGAGGTTTCTGCGGCATCTAATTTGGCTGTGGTTTCCATTGGAACTGAGACAGATGGATCTTTCATCTACTCCAAGCATTTGTACAATGAAATCAACCATTGGAACACGATCTGTAAAAAAAATTATTCCGATATAAATACACAAGATACTGTAAGTCGCTAAAGTATGACATGGCTAGGCATAGCTATGCTTTAAATGGTATTTTTAATATAGGCTGGTCCCATGGACAGATCCGTCCGAGACCTTGCTATACCTATGGATGCCATGATTCCTGAAAGTGAAAGAAATCCAATTTATTCATAAACTTTCATAGAAAATCTTGAGGCCTCTAAAATTCAGTAAAAACCCAATTTTCTGAAAATATTTAATACCATTTTGGAATACATTGTATGCATAAATCGATTTATTAATAGATGATGTTCCGCATTGGAATAATGCGCTATCCATTTTTTAATACCTTTGCCATCAACTCGACAAATCTTAAAGGCGAGCTTACCCGATTGGAAGCATTTATAGATGTGCTTAAAAACTCTTGAAGTTATGGATGATGCTTCACCTGAAAAGGCGCTTCTCTATAAAATTTCTGCTGATCAAGGTAACTAATTGTTTAAGTCCCGTGTTACCATTTTGGCATCTTTTCCGCCGACTAAAATTTGTTTGTGCATATTTATTTTAGAGGTGCTTGTCTTGGATTACCATCGAGCATGAAAAGCATTCCACCGAGCAAGGGTACAATCAAGAGTTACTCGTTTTATCAGAACAACTGATAGAACTCAGAATAAACGTATTTGGAGGCAAAGGAAGCTAGTAGAAATGCAGCGAATAGTGCATTGGATTCGGTGATGAAAAAATATAATTTGGATGCTGTAGTGACACCAAGTAAACCAAGATATGATGGTATTTTAAATGAGGATTTAAAAGATAGTTCAGTTGTTAGAAATAGTATAGCTCCTAGCGCAGGATCTCCTTCTAATAAAGTAATTCTATAATATATTTTGCTACATACTGCGAATACATACCTACTTATTCCTTTAAAAAATCCAGCTCAATGTTCCAGCTGGGATTGACTTACGAGACGTTCCATTTGAAATTACGTTTACAGGACTGCCTTACACTGAAATGAAATTACTGCAAATTGGTTATGCGGTGGAACAACTTACTATAAAACGAGTATTGCCAAAGTTTCTTTTATAAAGTTGTTGAGAAAGATTTTAGTTTTTAAATGAAACTATTGTAGTTTTTGAAGAATATTAAAATTAGTAAATTTGTTGAAAGTTATTCCAGTTTTCAGTAATCGTTTCATTTTAATTATCATTCAATCGGCGTGTATTACACAAAAAGTTTATTATGTTAAGTTTCGCATGGATACAAATTTCGTATGAAGTTCATACACACATTCAGCTAAATAAACTGTGTGAAAAAAACTATAACATTTAATTTGACGTTATGGTACTTTTTTGATACGACTAATGTATGCGATCGCACCGAGTGTGTTTATATAAAGTTAACTAACATAATAAATACGACATTCTACTATGTCATAGCACATGGCTGAATCCATATTACGATATAATAGTAGTAAGACTAGCACCGAATTTTTTATGATTCATTTGACGATTATTCAATTGAAAGGATAAACAATTTCGTGAAAGAAATTGTTTACTTTTATTACAAAGTTATTGCCATTTTAAATAATTACATTTGACCTTGACAAGATTAGACAATTTTTGTTTCTGAAAGATCCAATACTTTATTTTAAAAAATCAGATTGTTGTAAAAATCCAAATTTTGATAACATCGAAATGCCTGTCAAATTGTACGGTCTTGCTTATTATTACGTTTTGGTTATTTACAAAACATGTATATTAAAAAAGTAGCAGCATAAATCTCAAATATTATAAATATGACAACTAAACTAATTTGTTTCATCCATTATCTGTTACGCATATAGACTTGGCTTTACCATTGTATTATATTGTCCAGAGTATTCCATCAAATAAAGACTCAATTTTGTGAAATAACAAATTTTAAACGACACATCATATACTTATTGAATGTTGTTGTTGGTGCTTATTTTGTTGTTATTGAACCTGACATTGAAATTTTTTACCTTAACAACAGCAACAGAAGGTTAAACTCTCCTAAGTACAAATTTAAGGTTCCGTTTTGGTATGAAGTTTAAAAATAGTCACTTTAGAATAGAATGGAGTGCGCTTTATTTCCGTGTTAAATTGTTCAGTCTTTCCAGATTGATTTAACGACTAAAACACTCTAAAGTAAGGCCAAGATATTCAATTAATTTTTATATTTTTAAGATTGACAATAAATTTCTTAGGTAGCAATACTAACCACAGACTCATAAAACAAATAAAATAAGTTGAAGTTGTTGATCAAATTTTAAAAAAAATATTGGATCCCGAACTCTTGTGGTCCAAGACCCACAGAGTATTATTTTTTCATGCATACATACGTGTTGGATTTTTCGTGGAAATTATTGGTTTTAAATACATCCAAATAATATAGATTATCTTACGTTTAGTATGGTTTACAGTTAAATTAAATCTTTCTTAACCCGACAAGCTAGTGGTTAACTTATTTTTCTATAACAAACCTCGGTAAGCGCAAACTTGCTGATATTTCATAGTATGACTTGCTTACAATATTAAGATTATCATTGTGAACATACTGTAGCCAATTAGTTATACCGCTAAACATTTTTCTTGACTTATTCATACATATAAGTGGAACACATTCGGTCATTAAATGATTTAAACTATTTTGCATGTAACCAGTGGACAGCGTTCCTCAGAACTAAAGTTGTGATAGAACTTATCAAAGTACTAACAGTTTATATTAAGTCTTAGCTGGGACATTATGGTAATCATTTTATATGGTCAACCTAATGTGATGTACTTTAAGGTATAAGGAATTTCGTTGAGTAAATTTTTGAATTGCGTACTTTTTCCATGCCAGCTTGGCGAGAGTTGTGGGGAACATTTTTAAATTCGTTTACGCTACAAAATAATAAGGTAATGAACTTATTTACATTTCGTTGGCCGAAATGTTTGTTATGATTTAACTTATAGGATAGTATTTAGAATAAAATTTATAGGCAAAACATTTTAATGCAAGCTAATCTATAATATCGTTTATGTAAAATACCTCAACGACAGTCAGATTTGTCTTTTTGATGCAATTTGAACATCCAAACCATAGTAGTAAGTCCCTGCCATAATGTCAAAGCTCGTTTGTAGCGGAACTAAAGTGGTGTTTGTAATCCCAGCATCAAGTAAAAAATTTGTTTTTTATATTTCCAAGAACAAAATTTGGCTGTGTGAACAAGCAGAATAAAATCTGGTTTACGTGCAAATGAGATATTTTTGTTTTGCTATGATTACCAGCATCACTTGCTGTACAATAAAAACGAGATTTGATACTTCCCTGTTTGTTACGACAAAGTATCATCGGTGTGAACCAAACTTACACTGAGTTTTAAAAATTTCTTTGAATACTCGATCTGTACTCGTGGTATCGTCTAGACGATTCTAGGCTTATACACAGAAAGTTGTTTCACATACAACCAAACTCGCACTCATCTAATACTCATATACCCAATTCGCATAATGCACTACTCGCATACAGCGTAGTCGTATAAAATCTATTCACTGTGCCTGTTCTACATAAAACCTGTTAACATACTGTTCCAATTGGCATAAGTGTTGCTCACATATTTTTTTAAAATCTTGTCAGTATAAAAGGAGAAGTGTTGGCATTCATTTGTTGTACAGTACACACAAAATATTACCACTATAGTCTCTCTCATTCTGTTACTAACGTCATTTGAAATGGAATCTTCATAGATAATTTGTACAAAAGTAAAAGAGTAAGCATTGCTGTAGCAATCCTGGATCCAAAAAATGTTTATCATGGATTAAAACATTAAGAAGCCACTATCCAATCAAAACTGACGGGAGAAAAGTTATGTCTGACTCTTCGAGAAAAAACAAGCTCCTTCCTTCCATTTGAAATTTCATTGGTCTGACTTTAATGAGAATTATATAGGATGTCACTACGATTCTTGTAAAGAACCCAGTGGTGCTTAAGAACAATAGTGAACTCTAGTGAACTAGTATTATTTAAATTGTTTTTAAAATACCTTATGTTTAAACAGTTTAAATTTTTTTTGTTTAAAACATTATAATGAAATGTACTGGTGAGGTATAGCATAACAAATTTTTAAGGCAAATAAAAATTGTAAATAAGAATTTATAAAAAGTATATAAATTAATTTTCTATAACTTGGTTAGTATATGAGTAAGTTTACGCTTTACGAATTGTCCTTTTATGCGAATTGGTATGTAGGTGTATGCGACTATACGAATTAGTTACGTTCTGCGAATGGGACTCTATGAATTTACCGGACACCCTTCTAGACAAATTTTCTTTTGATTCTAAATGTCACAAAGAAATCCTTTCAAAATTCAATTGAAATATTTTATGAATTCATACCAACTAAAAATTCCAAGAGTAGCTCGAATAACCGTTACTAAAAGTAAAATTTTAAGATTTTTTTAGATCGTAGGAACTAGGTCAATGAATAATTGAAACAGCATAATCAATATCAGTTAGTTCATTTAATACATAGGCTAGACTGAGGGGGAAGCAGAGTTAAGTAGGACACCACTGTGTGGTAACTGTTGTATTTTTCAATTAGCCCGAAAAACTAGCAACTGCCAGCAGTCGCTAAACTACGACGGGCCCGGGAAGCGTTTTTGATATACTGTTTATTTATGTGTCGCAAAATGAGTTGAGCATATAAAAATTAGTTTTTAGGACAGCCCTAAGTTGTTCATTATAGCACAGTACACGCTATTGTGTAGTAAAATGGTATCAAAATAAAAAATATGCACAAAGGCACTGACAAAATATTAAATTAAATTGTTGTCCCAGGAATTCTATATGCATTCATCTAAAATTGCACAGAAAATATTAAAACCCAGAACTAGTTGATTCAGTACAACACCTTAGTGAAAAATAGTCAGCTTCATTAGGAAAAATCAATAAGATGTTTTCCAATTCATTCATGAGAGGAGTTCAAAATCATTAAACATTTAGTCTAAATCCTTCAAAAAAGCCAAACCTTCAATAGTGCTTCATTTTACATTTTCGAGAGACAAATAAAGGTTAAAATAGACATATATGGATTTTTAATTGATTGGACTAATTTTTGTAAAAACAAATTACTTGAGTTGACGAATTGAATTGCTGAATTTATCGTATTTTGGTTTTGAATCAACCATACTTAAATACCAAATTTCTTAATGAAACATGCTTAAGGGATTATGTTTACGTTCTAATTTAATCAAGTAAACGTTCTTATTTGATCAAATAGAAGTTCCTTTTTATTGAATAAACGTTCCTTTTTTTTTGAATAAACGTTCCTATTTTTTTGAATAAACGTTCCTATTTTTTGAATAAACGTTCCTATTTTTTGAATACACGTTCCTATTTTTTTTGAATAAACGTTCCTAATTTTTTGAATAAACGTTCCTATTTTTTTGAATAAACGTTCCTACTTTATTGAATAAACGTATCTATTTGATCGATTTTTTTTATTTCATAAGTTAAACGTTCCTATTTGATAGAAAAAAGGTTCGAAGTTCATCGAATAAACGTTCTAAGTTTATAGAATAACCGTCCGAAGTTGATAGAATAAACGTTCCTCTTTTATCGAATAAACGTTCCTATTTGATCGAATAAACGTTCCTATTTGATCGAATAAACGTTCCTATTTGATCGAATAAAC